>JASKGM010006160.1:0-43427 GCA_034509205.1 Ceratonia siliqua
CTTGTTGATGTGGTATAATTATCTATCACTAAATAATTTTATACTTTTTCATCCATTAGTATATAATTTTTGAGATAATTTTACATGTTTTGGATCTATATAAATACAGTCAATCGTTAAATGCCACATATAATTTTGATGAGTAATGTTATTTATATATCATTCTTATATCTCATTTTATATACATTATTTTATTATTTATTATTTATCATCATCATTATAATAGATTATTTTATAATATATCAATGATTAAAAGAGGAATTTGGATTCAGTTCTTTTTTGGACAGGTCCTTTTCATCATTTTTTGGTATATAAAGTTAAAATTTATATTGTGTTAATATATGTCCATTAAACTTGCACAATATGTAAATCAAAACGAAAAAACATGAAAAAATGACTCACATATAGAATAACACATTTTTAGCTCATGAATAATGAGTTAGATTTGAATGATCATTATTTCATATTTTTTTTTTAATTTATATTTTATGCAAGTCTAATGAAGATATATTAACATAATGTAAATTTTAATTATATATACTAACAAATTTAACTCAATATAATAAAAAAATAATTAAAAAGGATCAGTTTAAAAAGAATTAAATCCCGATCCTTATAAGAGAAGTGGAAGAGAAATGTATGAAAAGTAAAAAAAAAATTCAATTTTGATAGGACCATACATTGTGTGGCAACCCAATCCGTACAAGAAAAATGCATAATTCTTCTACCAACATAATTAGTTAATTAGAGCATTAAGAAATGAAGTTAGATTGATAAATAAGAAGCCCCAACAATATAAGTTTCAATGGCAATTGAGATTTGTTAGCTTTGTACCTGCGTGTTCATATTGTAAATTAGGTAAATTTTGTACTTAAAACGTTGAAAACGTTGTTTATTTGAAATGATTAAAATGTCCCACTCCTCTTGAAGATGTAACATGTCGTGTTACTCGTAAAATTAAAGTAATGTGCGTCATCAATATAACTATTTTAGAATAAATCTGATCGCCAGTCAATTCATGAATTTCATATTAATTTTATCAATTCTTAAAAACTTTAAACTTCAAATTACACAATTTTTTATATGCAAAAAGGGGAACTAAGCTACCGTCCCCCCATTTTTATTTTTATTTTTTTAAGTTTTTTTTCTTAAATTTTTTTTATTTTTTTAAAGTAATTAAATTTTTTTATCTCATATATTTTTTTAAAAATTTTTTAAGATGTTTTTAATTTTTTTTAAATTTTTTTACATTCCTTTTATTATTCATCTATAATTTTTTTACTATTTATTTGTAACTTATAACATTTTAAAAAAAATATAAAAAAATATAAAAAAATTTTAATAAAAATACATCATATAAACATATAATTAATTAATTTTATAAAATAAAAAAAATTAAATAAAACATTAAATAAAAGTTGTAGGATAGCAAAGGCCAAAAATAAAACTTACCTATTAATTCTAACCAGTTAGCTTAGTGATTAAGAAAAATATTTTTTTTAAATAATTTTAAAAGAAATTTAATCTTAGTTAACAAACAAGTTGAACCGAAAATTTCCTTATATTGTACTCAAGAAAAAAAAAAACAAATCTCAAGCTCTACCCAACAATCTGGTTTAATTTAGAGTTTATTGACTCATTTGAATTTCTCTATATAATTTAAAAATTTTGATAATGTGAATTTAAAAAAATATATATATACAAATATTAATTGAGACTCACAAATTAAAAAACAAGTAAAACAAAAGAAAATTATATGTTAAACTTCACACACAATTTTTTTTTCTTTTCACAAAATTAATATTATCAATTTATTTATAAAAATAAAGAAAGAAAAATCTGCCTCCTATAGTACATGTTGAGATGATCTATTGAATTTGAAATCAACGCCTTTACAATATAATCACATAACCCCCTAAAAC
Source organism: Ceratonia siliqua (assembly GCA_034509205.1). NCBI lineage: Eukaryota > Viridiplantae > Streptophyta > Magnoliopsida > Fabales > Fabaceae > Ceratonia > Ceratonia siliqua. The sequence continues at coordinate 1,923 of JASKGM010006160.1, forward strand.
CTCGCAATATTTGTAGTACCAAAGCTCAAATATAAAACTATATTGTTGTAGAGTTTCAACACTAATTCTTGAGGAAAAAATATAAAGAAAATAATTTTTAATTAATTATGAACCTTAATTTTTTAATTCATTTAAGTCTGGCTGAAATTTAATTAAATTTGTGACTTTTATTCTTATATTATTATTGTTCATGATATTTAATTTTATAGGAAGGATGAAGTGAGAAGTTGTTTAAATAATCATGATAAAAAAGGTTCGTGGAAATGTAAATAGAGGACCAAAGTTCAATGCTATAATTAAGTTTCCACCAAAATATCTTTAAGTGAGAAATACATTGATTAGGTATAAAGCAAATAAAATCAATGCTATAATTAAGTTTCCACCAAAATGTACTACCTCCTGGTCCAATGGCGTATTGATGTGTTTCGGAATTCAATCTTTTTCGTACATTGATTTTGTTAAGTTTTAAAAAAAAAATTGAATTTAAAATTTGATACAAAATAAGGGAATTAATATATAAATACAAAATAGTTAACTCTTGACATAAGAGTAATTTTGTTTAAATTTGTTAAGTTTTGATTTTGGATACATGATCGGCATAAAAAATTATCGTTAAAATAATATCTTATCAGTTTGATAAACATAATCACGTGTAACTTTAAGAAATTAAATAAATATAAACAATTAATTGATTAACACAAAATCTCATATATGAACAACATACATAAGGGTGGATATGCCAACTATAAAACACAAGATAATTCTTCATGGCCAAATCATAAAACTTGACACAATAAATGATGAAATCCTAGACCAACTCAGGACAATGTAACAACATAGTCCAATTGTCCAATAATATCATCTGTCCCTTTTGTCTTTTAGGAAAACTTGAGAATTTGTCAACCAAAATCCTGCAACTTAATTGGAAAAAAATAAAAGTAATACTATATAGTAATAAGCTCATAAATAAATGAGGATATAAACTTCCACCAGTACCTTGTACAATGACTTAGAATATCATAAGCAATTACTAATTACTTACCTCTTATGTGATTATGCCCCATTTAAATTCTAAAATCAATCAAGTAAAATAAACTACGTATAAGGAAATAACATTATACAAACAAAGAAACAATATGTCATTTTAAAATAAACCATTTCCATATATTTATGTTCCGTGTAATGAAACACCATTATATTTATATTCTATTAGGATTCATTAAAGTTTTACAAAAGAATTTAAATTAAGAATTTAATTATCCATCTTCAAAAACTATTCTTAGCTAGTCACGTGTTTAACAAAATCAAACTTCGACGGTTAAGTTAATGTAAGTTATTGAAGTTCAACTATTAGAGTATCAATATAAGATGGAAAATGAGCTTACGAAGAAAAACTAGCTGGTCATGCTTAAATATAACTCCTCGTGGTAGTCTTCTTGCAGGGTAGTCCAGACAAATAATATTTAATGTGTCCACGAATTAAAATAGTAAGAAATCTATTAGAGTCCACAAAGCACACGATTCTTGGTGGTAGTTATAAGAAATTAGTTAAATGATATGTTCGTTACTTGAGAGTTGAGAAGTTCCATGATCATAGCAGAGTTTTTCTATGATTGGGTCCTATATAATTGGATTTACTGAATTAAGTTTAAGAGAATCGTATTGACTCAAGACATATTACGTAGTTAATATTTATATAAAATAAAGAATCAAATAGAAATTTCATTACATCACATCCCTATGGGAATTTAACAAACACCATTTCCTTATGTGCATGTTTATAGTGAGATAAAATAATAATAATAATTTAAATAAATAATATATTAAGAAGTTCCATGCTGTCTTAAATGAACATATGCATCCATCTACAATTAAATTATATGCATTCACTAACTCATTCATTCATTAATTTGCTTCTCATTTTTCAAAATATTAATTAATTAATTAATTAATTAAAAGGTTCCATAGGGATGTGATGCAATCAAAATTCTATTTAATTCTTTGTTTTATATAAATATTTTTTAGATTTTGACATTAATTAATTACATAATATGCAAAAAAATTAATGTAAGCTATTAATCTATTAAGATAAATTAAAAATAAAAAAAGAAGTGAAATTAAAAAAGGTTGAAGGATGAGTTTTATGAGCCGGGAACGGAAATGGAGAGAAGGAGGAAGAAGCGAAGAGAACAAGGCCACAATCACATGTACACGAGTTGAGTTTAAGATTTTAATTACAGCCACGTGTACTCCCCTGAAAAGCCCCATTCACACTCGACCGGTTACCGGTCAACAACCCGCGTAGAACGGCCGTGGGCCCCAGTAGGGGTCCTGTTCTGCAATAAATGCCATCACCGTCGCCTTGCCATTCTCCCGACGCCTGGATACGACAGGTGTCGGTCCTCCCTAGGTGGGAAACCTCCCCTAGCCAACCTGTTGTCCAAATTCCCAACCCAAAAGTCATTTCACACATCAAAGAAACAAAATCCCCAAACTATCCCTTTCTCTCTCATACTCTGCTTTGTATTAAAATTTAATGAGGCACACTCTTGGATTTTTGAGAAGAAAGAAAGGTTTCAAAAATGAGGAATATTTGCAGAAGCGATCAGTAGAAATCAATGGAGGAGGAGAAGAGAGCAGGGCCCAACTCTTCCATGGCGGCATTTTCCGATGAGATTTTCTCCACTGGCTTCACTTTCCCCCCAGCTGCTGCTTTCTCCAGCTTCTTTGACATGGCGCCGTCCTCGTCCTCATGTGATAATCAAACTGATCAAAAAGCTTCCTTTGGGTTCATGGAGTTACTGGGTTCCCAAGATTACAACCCTTCTTTATTCGATTGGCTTCCCTCCATCACCGCCACCGCAACCACCACCACGTCCTCCTCCACCCCAATCCACCACCCCCTCCCGTCCCCGGCCACCTCCTGTGTCCCTGACTCCTCCGGAGGCTTGAATACTCCGGCTTCCCCCAATTCCTTCTCGATTTCGTCGTCGTCAAATGAAGCCGCCGCCAGTAATATTGACGAACAGCAGAGTAATAAAGCAGAGGAGGAAGATGCAGATGGAGGCAGAGGAGACGACCAAGATCAAGACAAGGCCAAGAAACAGTAAGCTTTTCTTTTTGGTTTTTGTCAGTTTCTGATTCTTTTCTCAGGAGAGGAAGAAAAAGGGATAAAGTGAGTTACAGTTCAAAATAGTGGGTGACATTTGACTATTTGAGGCAATTTGAGGGGGAAGTTTCTGTTGTTGATCAGTGAACTCAAATGGGTATTCGATCGTTGTTTTTTCTGTAGCTACTGTCATTCTTTGATTCTTCTCTGTTACTTTTTTCCAAAAGGCAAAAGCTTCATTCTTTATTGGTGTGTAATTTTCTGAACAAAATCTATATGGGTTCAGGCTGAAACCCAAAAAGAAGAACCAGAAGAAGGAAAAGGAACCCAGATTTGCGTTCATGACGAAGAGCGAAGTCGATCACCTTGACGATGGCTATAGGTGGCGCAAGTACGGCCAAAAAGCTGTTAAAAACAGCCCCTATCCCAGGTATCATTTTTCAATTTCCATTCTCTCTCACTCTCTTCCCTCTCCATCTCCTTCTCTTCATTGTATATAATTTTAGACACAATTTTATACATATATCAATAAAATATATATTTAAATATAATTAAAAAATATTGTATTTTTTATTGGATATTTAATATGAGTGTATACTATATATTAAACACCAAATAATTCTACTTTTAAAGATTTTCAAGACGGGAGAAAACATTGTATTAATAAGACATGACAAAATGTGGGATAAATTTTACAATATATTTATCATATAGTGTCATTTAATACTATGCATTAATATTAAACAAAAAAATTATGATCATTTGAGGGTGATACATAGTATTACATCGGTAATAATATCATATATAACGATTCCTATATCTTAAAATTTTAACAAAATTTAATGTGCAAATTTTCAATAGAAATAGATATAAAATGAGTAAGGTAAACTCACCTGAACATAGTTTTTACTCATTCTCTCTTCTCTTCTCTCTCTTTTTTTTTCTTTTTCATTTCTCTACCTTTGTCGAAAATTTTCTCTTTAAATTTTGCATGGAATTGAAGACCCTTTCCTACGGTAACATTGTCCATTATGTAATGTCTAGATATATAATTTAACTGATGATCATTGTCCCCACTCCAATTAAGTTCTGGGTAAATTTTGGTTTTTTTCAACTCTGCATTTTTCTTGCGGGGCACGCAAATTAATGTTAATTTCTACGAACAAAAACCACAGGAGCTATTATCGTTGCACCACGGCAGGTTGCGGCGTGAAGAAGAGGGTGGAGCGATCGTCGGACGACCCTTCCGTGGTGGTGACCACCTACGAAGGCCAGCACACCCACCCGAGCCCGGTGGCGTCCCGGGCGAGCCTCGGGTTCATGCATGAAGCAGCAGGGATCGGACCCACGAGCCGTGGTGGCGCTGTTGGTTCTGGAAACTTTCTGGTTCCTCCACAACCACAGCAACAACACCAGCACCAGTTTCAGCGAGCAGCAGCAGCAGCTTTGCTATATAGCTCAGCCCCACCTTTAAGCATTAGCTCTACGGACTATATGATGAATGCATCGTCGTTTTCAAGCTTCCTTCAAGAGAATCATCATCAGATAGGTTTTGGACCACCCAGATCGGCTCAGGCTTTGTTAAGGGACAATGGGCTTCTTCAGGATATTGTTCCATCGCAGAAGAGGAAGAAGGAGGAGAAAGAAGAGTAGGTTATATTGATAATAATAATTGGGTTATTATAAAATGACAGTGCCCTTGTAGCTTATATGGAATTATATAGAGGGCCTAATTAGATTCTGATATTCTCAGTCCTAATTGTTTTTTTCTTTGTTGTTCTTTCCTTCTTTGGGTTATTCTTTGTATTGTAACAAGAGATTTATATGACTATATGAGCCATTATTTACCTTTATATCTAAATTTTGTTTTTAAATTTTCCTGCCATATCCATTGTCTCCTTCCTCTAGCTAGCTTGTTCTCTGTTTTTTCTTCGACAAGAAAAATATGAATTTGAAACAGGTTTAAATCCTCGTTATACTAAGAGTAGTTTTTAGGGTTAGGATATTTTCCTTGTGCAATTTGAAATCCTCTACATCTTTATCGATGGAGTTTAGATTTTATTTTATATAAAAATATTTTTAGTTTTAGTTTCAAATATTTTAAAAATTAATAAAAATTAAAAATGTAGAAATCTACTTATGGTAGCTTTTTATGGGAAAAGAAAGAAGTGAAGAATGCAAGGGTGGAACTTGATTCTAATTATAACTTCAGTTGATTAGGATCGGGAAGTATAAAGGGAAGAGGGTTAAGAAAAGAGAAGGTTAGAAAGGAGGAGTTATTATTGACCCATGACTTGACAGAATGGGATGAGGTAAGGAAAAAGTGAGCGACATTGTCATTATTATTGGTTTAGATTTGAGCGCAGTACAAATAGAATAGATTTTTACCTTTTTCTGCGATGCCTTTTTCTAATCATCTTTTCCTCTATAAGCTTCATGCAAAGATGGGCTTATGCCATTCAATGATGATGCTGTGTTTCTAAGGAAGGAAAATGGCTATGAGCTACCCAGTATGGTTCATTCTGCTTCATGAATCATGCCTAAGGATGATGTTACAACTTGGTGACGAAAAGTATTGAAAAAGTTATTAATTAATTAAATGGGGGGTTTTCATCGCCCTAGAACTAGAGTTGTAATAGTAGTCAAACAGCCTCATAATATAATCCTCAATAATTTTCTTATTCTTTGGAAGATACTTGATTTCTTTGCTAAAATATGAAAAGATGAATTTAATTTTGTTATTTATTTATTTATTATATTAATATTAATATTAATAATAAAAATATTTTTATAAGAGATTACTCAAGTGTTAATTTAAAAATAATAAAAACACTAAGTATTATATTACTAAACTTAAAAAAAAAAGTTAAAGTAATTTACCTTAATTTATATTACGGTTCCCTTTTCTAATTATAAATTATAAGACAAAATTAAAGACAATTTTGACTCAAAAGTGAATTTCAAGTAGTTAGATTTAAATATTCTTATGATATTATTTTATTATAAAACAATAAAAAAGATACAATATAGGAGACTAATTATTACATTATAATAGATTTCACTTATTTAATTTGTGAAATTATATCATTATATTTTTTTCTCTTACAATACAACTTTAATTTTTCATATGAGGGAATTTAAATTCCCTAGCTATTCAATGATAAAATAAATTTTATTTTAATTAAATAAAATTAAATGATTAGATAAAAAATTATAAATAAATTTATTATTATTTATTTAAAAATATTTTATTTCTTTTGGTAGTTGAATGGTTACGGTACTAACAGGCAGAAAATGATAAATAGGCAGGCCTATGGATGTCCAATCTCACACAGCTAGCATAGTAGAGCATTAGATACAATAAAACAATGGGGGATACTAAAACAATTGAATTCTACCCATAGTTTTAGCTTCTATCACTTCCCACCATACAAGCTATATATATGTACAACTAAGATAAAGAATATGGCTACTCATATGGTGCTTGTTTAATATAGATTCAAATTTTTAGTATAATAAAAGTGAGGATTAATATTATAAAAAAGAGAATTAATCTCGCAAGAATTCTAAAATGTTATTTTCATAACATTGAATTATTTTTTAATATTTAATCTTTAAATTTTCATTAACAAAACCTATAAAAAATGAAAAATTTTAGATAAATTTAGTATATAAAATATATGTTGATCAAGTTACCAATATAAAACACATAAACATGTTAAAGGTAAATTTTATCTCTAAATGTATTTTTTTATAATTATCTTAATCTATTTATAATTTTTGTGTAAAAAAGGTTTAAAAGGCATTTTAATTAGATTGAATATTGCATGTTAAAACCCTAAGTATAATAAAGTAAAAGGAGTTTCATCTAGAGCTTTTTTAACAAGAGATATTGCATTCTTGGAAAAGTTTTATTATTTATTTAATAAAACTTGGTTGTTCTATCATATTTGCTCAAAATTAAAAAAAAATAATAAAAGAAACAAAGAATATATATGATCTGTGGAGGATGATTATGCAAATTGCACCCATTAAAGCATATAGAAAATTAAGCATTAATAATTCAGGAAAGGTATTTGACGAGGATTTAAATAGATTTAATTAAATTTTAATAGCTTCAAAGGTATATTAAAATATATTTTTTATAATATTTATTTTCTTCTTTAGCAATTTAGACCATTTAAAAAAATATTTAATGATAATATGAAAATAAAATATTAAATCTTATGAGACACCATTCTAATACAATACATTGACAAAAAAATTAACTCTTTAAAATACTACACAATATAAAGCACCATTTTAAAATGATACATCTAAAAAACAAAAACAAAATTATACAACATATAAGACACTATTTTAAAATAGGGTAAATTATTATTATTTTGAAATTTGACAATATAATATTTGATATTATTCTTATTTTTAAAATGATATTTATCTTTCTTGTAAAAGTGTGAAAAAATTGATTTTTTTATATTATGATAAGTGAATTAGAAATAAAAATAAATTAACTTTTTTATACATTTATAAGGAATGTGAATATTATTTTAAAAATAAGAAAGTAGTATGAACATTATGTTACCAAATTTTAGGTTACCCTTTAAAATATGATACATCTAACCATAATATTTTTGGCTGATAAATAGTATTAATGTTCTTAATTGAGACAAGAACGAATTGAGGAGGAAAAAGAAGAGGGCTTGAAATATTGTGCGTTAAGGATAAGGTTCTATGGAAAGTTATCAACTGATCTCTTTATCTCTCTAACCCATTCATACTAGAAAGTTGCATTGACAAGAGACTCTATAGCACATAGGAATACCTTACAGCATGACACGTACAACACCTGCTAAAAAGAAAGATCTATAGTGGAATGCAAAACTGTGAAGAATAATGGTCCTTAAATGAATTTTATTTATTAATTATGTACAAGTTATTGTATTTAAATTCGAGTCACCCCATTTAATTGTTTTTTGAATAAATTAATATTTTCTTTTAAAGATATTAATTTTTTGATTAAATTCATTAAAATTAAACTCTCAATTTAGTTCTTAAAACATTAATTACATTCTAGTTTTTTTTAATTTGTTAGCTTAACTAATTATGATTTAACATAATTAATAACATAAAACAACAACTTGGCCATGTGAGTGTTAGGAGTATTGGTTTTTAAATTATGATTTAGTCAATCTAATGGAGGGACAAAATTATAGTACAATTAAAGTTTAAATAATTAAAATGATAAATTTTAATTTTGAAAGATTCAAATGAAAAAATGATATATTTAAAGGATTAAAATATTAATTTACTTATTTTAATTCTTTTCAAATACAGTTACAATTATCTTAAAATTTTGTATATAATTTATTGATAAAATTTGTATCATTAATTCCTTAACTGTAAAATATCATTTCTTTCCATTAATGGCCTCAGAAGTTGCATGCGAGTTCCAGGAAGCAGTAGTAATGGTGTGAACACAAGAAGATGAGAGGAAGAATGTAATTGGAAAAACAAAAAAGCTATAGAAAGAGAAGGACGAGAAAGATAAAACCAGAAAAATAAATTCCATTTGATGAAGCTTTTTCGCAATTTTCCACCAAGCTGCAGGTGAATATTCTCGATTTAAGCCCTGCTTAAAGTGACGAAGACTGATATTACTTTTCTGGTATTCCCAAAACTTTCCAGCCTCTCTAAAATTCGTATCTTCTTTAATCCAACCGTTGAAGAGCCAATTGGTTAGATGCTTTCTAGAGAAATCCAATCAAGGAGGGATCTGGATTTCCTAAAAATTTTAGGAAAATTTAAGAGAGATAAATATAAAAATGTGTAGGATGGGTTACACTTAAATACAAAGAGCTCTATTTATTTTCTTTTTAAAAAATTTACACTAATTTTTTTATGAAAATTTAGGAGATCCAATTAGATCGAGGAGGAAGAGAAGATATTGTCATTCGCACAAAACCAAAATGCTTCTTGTGGACGGTCATCTGAATCTAATATTAAACTTTTGGGATAAAATAATATTTAATATAATATGTATTTTTGTAATTAAATGATTAATTTTTTGTCATTAGACATGATTATGAGATGAGTTTCTTGCTTATTTACATAAAAATTTGTAAAATTTTAAATTTGAATTTTCAAAAAATTAGTCAAATAAAACTCACTGATCCAATTCATGATTAGGGTTACTTAATGTCTCATTTTTTGATTAAATTAAATTTCAGCACAATATATTTTACTAAGTGCCACTTGCATGCCACCTAGAATAACAAATAGTAAAGAGATAATGATAGAATTTTATATTATACTTAATATATTAAAACATTCTTTTGATTAAAAAGTTAAACGTGTAGTTGAACAAAAATAACTTGATACCTACCAATTAAGTGATCCAATGAGTTTGGTTTCATCTTAACAGGCTTGAACTCAATAACAATTTAGTGAAAATAATTAGAAGGGTTAAATATTGTGATTGTCTATTTACTTTTAAATAGTTAATATTTATATTTATTTATTTTATACTTAAATAAAATAATTATAATAACCGTTTAAAAATAAATAGACAGTCATAATTTTATTAACATGATCTAATCATAGTATTTATTAATTTGACCAGATCTATTCTCTTAAAAACTAATAATTTAAATAAAATAAAGAAGGATTACATCTCCTCTTTAACCCCAATAGCAATGAATTCTAATTTCAGATCAAACATATAGGTACCAAAACACATTGAAGTTATGCTAATTTCGGTCTTAACAATTATTTAAAATATGTATATTATTTATAGTTATTAGATATTTGATATTTTAGATTTAAATTAAAACAGTATATAAAAATCTTACAGATAATATTAAAGTCAATGATTGAATTTGAATGGGATGATTATACAAAGTATATAGACAAAATTAATAATTAAATGTATGGAAGCTAAGTCTGAAATTGGTGGCAACAGTTTCTTTATTCCTTTCTTACTTTGCAAGTTTAGGAATATTTGGTGCATTATAAATGTGGCGTAGCAGTATACTCAAAGTGTTTAACTTGTTCATGGAAAACTCTTCAACTTTTCTACCCACAAAATCACTTTATATAATAATTATGATTCTGCAATTAACTCTATAAAGAAATTAAAGTTATTGGCAACAACTAGAAAGTAGACAAAGATGTATATGATAACTCATTAGAATATGATGCTACCACACAATCACTGCCTCCCATCATTATTAAACAATGACTCAATAGTATTAAAATTGTCTCTTAAAAATTACGAATTTAAACTTTAGTAAGATCTAAATGAATAAAAAAATATCTTATTAAATACTTAATTTAATTAGATAATTATATCTTTTGCATATACATCAATTATTCTAGCTCTTCAATTAATTATAAAGGGTGATAAAATTAAACTTTTTATTCCTTATAGTTAAATTATGTTTCACTTTTGTCTTTCTCATATTTGTTCCTAACGTTTTATAAAAATTTTAAAATTTCTTTTCATTAGTTCCGTCCAAATGAATGCTTAAGTTATCATTAAAATAGCATTTTTTTTAAATTATAGTTAGAATACTTGAGTCAACTTATATACACTTTAATTAATTCATTTTTTTAGTTTAATTACTTACAGATAATTTATTAATTACTAGGATGAAAGTAATTAGGAGAATTCTATAGTACCCTATCTAATTGATAGTAATATTTATTATTAAATGAGAATATCAAAATATATCTAACAGTTGATAACAATATAATTAACTAAGCAGAATGTTGTTACATTTTAAGTATCAAAAGAGTTGGTCAAATAATTAACTATTGTTTGTCTATTACATGTGTTTAAAGAAAGTGGAGAGCGATTAAAGTACTTAGCTATTATTTGGCTAAGAAAAAAGTACTTAGGTATTAACTGCTTCAGCAGATAGTCTTTTGCTATATCACTAGAAAAGATAGTTTAGGATCAATCGCTCGTTTAGTTAAGTGATATTAGAATCCTTTTTAAAATATAATTGAAGCAAAATTAACTAAAAAGAAGAAAAGATAGTTTAGGAAATAGAAAGAGTTGTCTTTAATATATTAACAAAGAAATGTGATTAAAGCATAGAGTAAAAGTTCAAAATCATCATTCTGTATTAACTATGCATATACTATGTAAAAGCTTGTGATCACCCTTAAGATCATTTGAGAGGAGAGAATTAGTTTTAATTGATGCTAAAACTGACATAAATATACTCTAACCGTATAAATAAAAGAAAAACTTGTTACTACATTATGAAGAAATCTATGTACACATAAAAACACGTGTCATCTCTCCAAATCGAAATGGTGCATTGTTAAATGCAAGAGATATTAATAAAATTATAGTTATTTATTTTTATTTGTCTTAAAGATATTTTATTTTATAATATAATGCTTTATGATATTTATTTGTTTATAAATAATACGAAAAAATCGATCCTGAATCTTATGAAATATAATTTTAGAATAAAGTATTTTAAAAATACTTAAATAAATTTTTATAAAGATATTTTTTTAATAACTTAAGATTGAATATATGTGAATGCACACCTTGAAGAACACTTGCAGACGCAGAGGCCTGAGGGCATCATCTTCTATTGGGCGGCGAAGGCAATATCTGAGAGGCTTCACAATGGCTGCGGGCAACAACGGGTTTGTGCATATGAATTTGCTCATAAAGATCTGCAATATTTATGAATTGTTTAGAGTATCGTTATTTTCACACTTTTTCTTATATAATATTTTGTGATTATTTATACTAAATGAATGATAAAAAAAAGTGAAAATTGAAAAGTAATAATTTTCAACTTTTTAATGTGATATGGCCTTTTCAGGGCCCCTTTTCTAATAAAACTTTCTTAATATAAGAACATATTTTAAATTTAGGATAAATTATTTCTAGGTACTAATACAGTGCTCATAGATACTATAATTATTAAGGGGCGACTAAGCTACGTCCCCCCATTTTTTTCTTTTTTTTTTATTTTTTTAAAATTAATTAAGTATTTTTTATCTCATATTTTTTTTAAAATTTTTAAAAATATTTTTTAATTTTTTCTTTAATTTTTTTATATTCTTTTTACTATTTATTCATAATTTTTTTATTATTCATTTGTAACTTAAAAAATTTTACAAAAAATACAAAAACATCTTAAAAAATTCTGAAAAAAATTCATACTATAAAAATTAATTAATTAATTTTAAAAATTAAAAAAATTAAAAAAATATAAAAAGAAAAATTAAAAACTCCCTACCACCCAATTATTAATTGGTTGCTAGGGTAATAATCCCTTAAATTTATATGAGAGAAAAAGACCTTATACAAACAAGCACTTCCTTTGCCCTGTGCTGACATTTTAACATTCTTTTATTAGTTTAAACTTTGAGAGAAAGATTCTTTGAGTAAACTTGATCCATATATTTTTTGTAGACCATGTCAATTATAAATTAACACATAAACAAATAAAAGGCAAGATCCGACATGTATATATATATATTGATTTTATGATTAGTTTACATATATTTGTGACCAAGTCTACTTAAATACATTTTTTTGAGATATTCTTACACGAGTTTAACCCACATAAACCACACCAATTCATAGGCATCACATGATTTTGGAGAATTCTCCACATGATGTGACAACATTAACTGATATGGTCCATATAGGTTAAACTCAAGAAAATACTTGATTCTTGACTCTTGGATAACATGACTAATGAGCTAGGCAATGGTGACAGTAGTCGAGATCACCATCCTCTCAGAGAAACACACAAATCAGACTTACCATTTAATGAGTTTCACTAATATTTTATTATTTGTGTAAATACGTAAATTATATCTATATCTCGCAGAACATAAGAATCCGAATTTTACTAGCTGGAGTTTAACCTTTGGGCTGTACAATTGGGTCTGAACGTCCTAGTTTTCAACGAGAGAGAGGGTTGCACTATTGATCCGATTCTCGCCATGTCCAGGGTTCCGAGAACTCGTCAGGTTCTGCCCTTAATGGCTTACATGGCCAGAGGAAGAAGGAAGCCTTGGTGCTTGAAACTTTACTAGAGATGGGTTGGTAAAACTAAATACTAACGGTCTTGTAGAGTTTCTTCAACTGGCAGATTCATGGTTGGGTTTGCTAGAAATCTAGGCGTTTGCAAGAGAATTGGACATTGATCTATCTTCTAACCCATACTTTGCAGATAGACAAGCTTCCTAATTCTACATATGCAAATGTTGTTCTAACCCGTACTTCGTGCTGTGTAGCGTTTTGAGCTTTGCCACAATCTTACCAGAAAAAAAAATTGACAAAATTGATGGTCTGTTAGAAAATACTATGGCTTTAGAAAAGCTTAGGAGGAAGCACCATAAAAATAATGATACTAAGAAACCCAAAAATAAACTTATACAAGTAACAGCATCTGTAAACGAAGTCTAAAAATTCAAATATTTAAGATCATTAGGCTCTTCTGGTGGAGCCAGAAAATTTTAAATTAATTCATAGAAAGGCAGAAGCCACAGTGCTAGGCGAGGCCATTACCATTATCACAATTTGCACATGACAGGGCTATAAAAGCAAAAATTTAATATAAATTAGTGTCTTGACATGCCCTGTTTTTATATATTTTATATGTATTACATTATTCATTAAAATTATGAAATGATTACTTTTTTAATAGATAGTTATTATCAGAATAACAAACAAAAAAAACCCTCAAAGGCAAAAGCCATGTATAATAGTATAGATATGGCATTACTGGAGTAGGTATTAATTGGTTAGACTAAATATATAATTTAAGGCAAAACTTATGTTACATAATACCATATGGTACTTTGTAGGGCACTTCATTGCCAAATGGATTGAGCCCCACAGGCTTTAGTGCTAAGCCAGTGCTAGTGAAACCTCAAATGAGGATAAAAATCTGATCACTGCAAACTAACTGAACTATTGCACCAATTTCACTCGAGCTCAAAAGTCACCAACCCTACCTTGAGCATCAGATTAGAGATTCTGTTCCTCTGCCATTAATTAAAAAGATGCAAATCCCCTATGTGCCGCCTCAAGCTCGGCCCATCCAAGCTCAAATTCCTTGAAGGTTAAAAAGATACCAGAAAAGTAAGTACTGGAACTATATAAAACGATAAAAGGAAGCGAGACATGAACAATAATCCTAGCCAAGGTAATTCACATGTCATCCTACTCTCTTCAACACCCCCCCCCCCCCCCAAAAAAAAAAAATCCCAAACAATCATAAAATTAGTTTGGTTCTCTCAGTTTATATTAACAAATAACAACCAGATATTCTTCATCAAATTCCCTATTCATTAAAAGTTTAAAACTCTCTCCTGGTGTTTGTCGGCGTGTCAAGGGAAGGGGAAAGGTGTAGCAACCCTCAGGTTTAGGATCACAAGACCCCGACCTACAAATTGCTAGAAGATAATCAAACAACAGAAATCTTGAAATCAGGTGAAAGAACTGGAACCTGCTGGCTTATTTTTCCACATCCACTCTTGTGTAGCATAAATCCCCTGCAATGGATTCAGGAAACTACGATTAGAATAAAAGAAGAATGGACAATATATGAAAAGAGTGTGGTGCGTGAGCCTCATACATGTGGGAAGTGCGCAGGATAAACAACAGAAATAACAGATGCCTGTAACTGTGTAACAACTTCCTAAAAAGCCAAACAAAATTTCAAATATATACATAGGAAAATAGTCCTATGGACCATGGAGACTTCTGTAGAGACACATTACTACAGAGACAGACATCCTGCTGTCTAAGGAAAAGGTAAATACAATAAAAGGGGCCATTGAACATTACAAGAAGCTACATGTATAGACCATCACACACATCACCTGTTGCCTCTTTTCACACAGGGCACAAACACCTGGGACATTAATGACTCTTGCTAACCCAAGATATGCTAATGAGAAGCTTTTTACTTATAGAATGATTTTCACAGCATTCTTGCAAAATCAATATGGCATCTGCTAGACAATCTACAAATATTTAATAGTCCAAGAGAGCACATTCTACAGAAGTCCTAGAAGGACAGAACAACAGCCAAACAATCTAAAAGCCATACAAATGCCATTATACAAATTTTGTAAAAGATAAAATGTTACCTGAACATTTTGGTGACCTGTAACTCCATACACCTGGTACTATAATTGCAAGAAGTAAAGTCAGTATAATAAAATCATCTTTCAACACCACAATGAAAGATGTCCTAAAGACACTTACCGAAGGCTGTTGTATCTGTTGCTGGTGGAGAACCTGTCCTTGGAAATGACCTTGAGGCTGCAACTGTTGCATTTGTGGAACTTGCTGGGCAGATAATATTGGAGGTTGTGACTGAGTTTGAGATTGCTGAACAGATGGCCTTTGCTGTTGCTTTTGCTGTTCAGATGATGTCAACTCCTCAGGTTTCTCCCACTACAGATTCAATTAAGAATACATTAGCTACAAAGTAAAATGGAAAAGAAAAAATGAAAACAAGAAGGCAACTCAAATAAATTCTTACCCGACTTTCACCAGTGACACTATTGTGATAGTACTTGAAGCCCTCAGGAGATATATGCTCCGTCCAATTACTTTTTGCAGGAGATATGTTCTGGCTTACCGCAGGAACAGCAGAAGCAGCAGATGCGGATGAAGGCACATCTGCAGCTGTTGCAGCAGCAGGGATGCTGGCAACTGCCTGTGGTACAGCCCCAGTCCATTGAGACTGAAGGAAAAATTGACTGTTATTTTGAGGAAAAAAATTTGCAAGTGATAGACATCACCTCCAGTGCACCCAGGAGGATTACAAACAAAGCATCTTAATACCACTAGCAAGCAGCCAAATGCTTAACAAATAAGATGTTTACAACCAATCAGGCGAGACATTGAAAAATATATGATCTACCAGTCAAAAGTCAATTCAAAGAGTACAATTGATGGAAAACTAGAAATATAGAACTTTTTGCTTTAAAACTGCAGCATCTTTGGAACCAAATTCCGAAGTACAACCCACTCAGCAAATTAAGCAGGATCACTGATTATCATTTTATGAAACCTCATGCAGGAAAAGATGTTGAACAACTACAACAGCATTCCTCCAGACCATAAGCTAATTAATGCATGGTTTTAACCTAAAATACCTGCTTTTTCATAGATTCTGTGTTTTGCTGCAATGTTAAACCTTGACTAGATGGTTGCATCATCTGTAGTTGTTGTTGGAGCTGGGAGAAGGCCTTCTGAGATGAATGAAAGCTTGCTTGCAAGGTCTGAGTCTGTTGAGACAACATCTGAGCTAACTGAGAAGGGGACTGCTGAGGAGGCTGCTGCATAGAGGTAGAAAGTTGCTGTTGATTTGGAGTGGTCAGTGCTGTATTAGATTGCAAGCCGGTATCAAGAGGGGTCTGGGCCATCACAGCAGATGAAGCATTCTGCTGAGCTTGAGGTTGAGAAGCTGGAAACTGTCCATTTAAGCCAAGTACCTGCTGTGAAGGAAGAGGACCGGCGGATCGAGGAAGCTGTGGCTGGCCAAGCTGCCTAAGTGATGCAAGTGGTTGTGAGTAGGACAATGGGGCTGGAGGGTACATATGAAGAGAAGGTGGCAAGTCCTGAGGTGATTGAATAGGCTTCTGCAATGGAGATATTTGTTGGCCAGCTGGTGGAATTTGTGGCATGGGATGGTTGAAATTCTGAAAGCAGTAATACATTTACTAATATGTTTCAAGGTGGTAGAGATGGAATGAAGTCATAAATAATATCCATGTACCTGTTGTGACATTGATGACAAAGTCTGTCCTTGAAAAAGACCATCTGAGGGGCTTCCAATGCCACTCATAGGACCACCCTAAATTTATTTAAGCATAAAAAGCAAATGGATGTTATAAACATGATACCTGATAGTAAAATAAATAAAACAAAGGAGGTGGAGAGAACAGAAGAAAGAAACGGAAAAACAAATGCATCTAACCAATGGTAACAACATGTTAAGACCCAACTCTCCCAAAACTTCAGTATTGAATTATTCCTCAAAAACAGAGGAGTCACCAGAATTTATAGCAGTATTCTGGTGATATCCAGTACAGATGGTGCATAAGTAAGAAGAAAAGAGAAGCTACAAGTGCCGAAACAGTAAGAAGAGAGTACCCAATGAGAATTTCTCTGAGAGAATGGTGTGACTAAGCCAAAAGAAGAAGAAGGAATGAAAGAAAACCCCTAGCCTTCAAGGGACCAGGACCTCCCACCAGATTCTCCACACCCAGACCACGTGTCCCTCTCCCTTTAACCAAAAACACCAGCTTGTGCTCCCATAACCATCTCCAACAGAAATCCTGACCTCATGCCATATAGCAACTTAGCTTTTAGCAATTTTGGTTGTTGCCTATCTCATCCCCAATCTGTCCCTTCTGTGCATTGACATTTTTACCCCTCTTTCTAGTATATACTTTAAGGATTGGGGGCCTAAGACAACATTTCTACAAAGAAACCTAGGGAGCTTCATTGGCTAAAATGCTTCTTTGGCAAATTAGTATCTCATAGCACTAAGTTTTGTTTCTAGTAAGTCAACATTTCATGTTCCATCAACTCCAGTCATTTTCATCAGAAACTTGCTATCAGCAGCATAGCAGAATGCATTCTTAACAAGGTACATCTTCCCCTCTGGTGTTCCCTTCTAGTCATGAAAGAGGAAAGAAAGATAATAACATCATTTAATAAAGGTACTTATGTAAATGGAAAAATCATGTTTAAATTGCAATTGCGGCTCTTCTGCCCTCTTTTATTTTGTCTCCCCCCCCCCCCTAAAAATTAACAAGTCATCAGCCTTTCGTAAGTAATCATGAGCCTAACTACTTCCATGCTAGATTCCCCCTTCCCTTCGTCAGTTACTGACTTTGCAATGTGAACTGAGAGCATCTTGCAGACACAAATAACTGAGTTGAAGTTAGTAAAAAATAGAGGTAGTGAGAAAGTGTTAAATTAAGACACAAAAGGTTTCAACTAAAAGTGTATGACTTCGCAAAAACTGCAGAAGGTAGCTTTAGAAGATTTTAACTTAAAGTCCGGTAAAAAATTCATGTGTGAATGCAGAAGCACATGTCTATCTACAGATAAAAGCAACTTTTTGGCTTTCACCATTAATTCATTAGAATTAAACAAAAATATTATTCATGCTCAGCTTGGCCAAACTTCCTGGTGGTCTGATAACAAGTATCAACAAATCCATAGAATCCTTAGCTAATGCAAACTTAAAGTAATCATCAGAAATAAAGTAATCATAAATATTGAATTTTGGGTTACAATTTGCAGAATCATCGAATTTATACTTACTGCATTTGTAGACAATGCCATGTCACCAGATCTTGGAAGCAATGGAGGCCTCATGCTATGAAGACCAGCATTAGAGGATGGCCCCATATGAGGTGGATGCATTGGACGCCAAGCATTGGGGGGAGGGAAACGATCACCCATAGGATCAGTAACATTGGATGGAGGTCTGTAAAATTAGGAAGAAGTGCGCTAACTCACAGCATGAAGAGAAGGTAACACAAGAACCATTCAGAAGACACAAGAAAAAAGTAAAGGAGGGAGGAGGGATACCTAGGGCCTGGTGCTTCATGTCTAGGACCAAATCCGGGACCTCCAAAAGAAGGACCCCTAAAGCAAGCCACAACAAAATTTCAGAAACCACTTAGAGGGATATAGACAAAACATGCATTTGAAACAGAGGAAAACTTAAGAGATAAATGGTCAAAAATGTTGAATTTCAAAGCAACCATTTGGTACTAGCAGACTAGTTTATATTTTATGCAAATAATGGCACAAGTATTAGGTAAAAGTTCATCATGTGATTCAGTGTTAAAATTAGAGAGAACAACTTGCTTCTCTTCATCCCAAAGGAACAAAAATAAATTAAAAGAAAGACTTGTTGAGGCTGTAAAAGATCAGGGTCCAGCCAAACATCAAGGAGTTCTTCATCTCAATGATTGTTAAGCAATGCTTGGAATCAATAGTTACATGGATTAATGCCCTTTCATCAGCTTCTTATGACAAATACGAACTTGGTTTTAGTCCCTACTTCCATTTGGACTGGACCTACTTAAACAAATGGGCTAGCCAGCCCAACAAACGTTGCATGATGGAGCTTCAGTTCATGATTGTTAATTAAAAAAGCAGACTTCACACTTAAGTTTGATGTCATTTTATATCAGTGAGCTCAAATGAATCACTCAGTCAAGTACAAAGAGTCCATGCTTTATTCAATCCATTACCACAATTGTGGACTTTTAAGGTTAAAGATCATCAAATAAAGCTTTAGATAATAAACCTTGAATCCCCTTGCCGAGGTCTCTTAGGATCAGCAAATCGGACAGTTAAAGGTTGATCACAACCCTATGCAGAAAAAATACAAGATAATAAGCAGAAAGTTTTCGTATGATACATTCATAATAGGAAAAGTAATAGTATAACTTTTCTTACTCTCATTGTATAAATTCCATTAAGTGCATTTATAGCTGCCAGTGCCATATCTCTGTGAGAGTATTTAACAAAACCACATCCTTCAAGATTTAGCAATTAAGCAGTCAGACAAGTCACAGGTTTCCCGTTAAGATCTCATAATAGTAGGGAACATACCACGGCTTTGCTTCTTCTCATCACGCATAAGATAAACATCTTCAACCCGTCCATATTTTGAGAAAATCTGATGCAAGAAACATCATCTATTAATTTCAGTCATGCTCTAGGCTTTACAATAACAGTAAGCATAACATACTAACAAAGATACATTAATTCACTTGGGTCAAACCGCCAGAGTTGCCAGATAAAACAAAAGCATTTTTGTCACACTGAAAATACTTATAAACTAGATGAATATCTGAAAAAGTAAAGTTTAATTGGTGCATGTAACATACTTCCTCGACTTCATTTACTGTAGCCTGTTTGTTCAGAGAGCCCACAAATAGTTTGTACTCAACTGCACCTATAACAAAAATTAATTTACAGCAACATGAAAGTCAGAAGACTCATAACAATTAAGCACTCGTAAATACCAAAAGAAAAATCGAGCTTATTTCTGATCAAATTATTATTGCTAGCTCATTTCTTTTCAGCTAAATAGTTGTTCCAACTATAAAGCAGATTTCACAAGAGGGTTTTTTTTTGGGGGGGCGGGGTGAAGTTGCCAATAACAATAGACAAAAGATACAATGCATACAAACAAACTCGACAAAGAAGACAAGTTAAAGATCTCTGAAGTTCAAATAATTTAAGAGTCGGGTTCGAAAACATAAACATCAGCTATTACTACAACGACATACTTCAATGTTCTTTCACAAAATATAAGCAAAAGATCTCTCTAACATGAATATTTCTTAAGGAGGCATTCCAACTTCGGAAACAGCAGAAAATTATGAAACCTAACAGCATTCAGCCTATCAATAATCTGTACACTATTCAAATAACAGTAAAAATTTCAAAATCCATCATATGTCAAGAAATGGGAATACTTACCAAGGCGTTCCCGTTCACCATCAGCATATCTCACTTGGATTGGACCTACACCCTAAAACATAATAAGAAGTGTGAGAAAACCAGTAACATGTGTTACCTTTACTATTTAATATTTAGAAACCAAAGCACAACAGCTCACTCCAGGAAGATTATGTTGATTGTGCAACACTCTAATTGCCCGGTCAGCTTCTTCTGGGGAAGCATACTTTATGAAACAACAACCTGCATAAGCAAGCAGTTTCATACCGGTTCCATTAAATTTCTACTACCTTCCCTACAGATAGATGTCCCAATATATGCATCCATACAAGTAAATATGTTGGCCAGTAACTCAAGCTAAAAGGATGATTAAACAGACTGAGGTATTAGGGAGAGGACTGGAGGAGAGAATTCAAATGCTACAATGGCAATCAAAAGCATATTGAAACACCTGCACAAACAGTGTAATTACAACCATGCAGAGGTTTTATGAAGCATGCCGATATTTGAGAGAAAAAGAGTCAATTTCCATATCTATCTTTGCTGAGAATATTAAAGATAAATAATATAAATACTAGAATATGTTATGCATGCTTCCACAATCAAAAACTTACATGTAAGACAACACAAGTAATGATGCCATTTTTAATCTCAAAGGGACTTCATTTTCCTTTATGGTTATCTTATTGTAAGATCACCTAGTCTTACAAGGGACAAATAACTAAGTTGTTTGCCTACATCAGGCAATCCAAAGTTATAGCATGAAAGGCAATTATCCTCACATCAAAACTGTCTCACTATTCCTAAATATAATCAACCCAAGAGACTTCATGTATTAAATGTAAATACAATTAGAAACTCACATTTTGCTTATTAAATAACAAAAAAATTTCCCCATAAACCAGATCTTTCATGTTGGCACGTTAGACATGAGTCAAACACAAACGCTGCCAAGACACACTGATGACATATGTCCGATATGTATCCATATGTGTAATAATAAATATATACATTCCTCAAATACATGCCGGTCACAGCCGATTAAAAAGAAGAAAAGTAAAAAAAAATAGAAAGAGAGTCTAGAAACTCCATCTACATGAGATCATAATCCTCACTAATATTTGGGTTGCACATGAATAGTTTGAACAGTATAGTTTAACATCCTTTTTATTTAGTACAGTTTTTTGGAAAATAATGGTGCTTACAATATAGGATAATGCCCCTATTTTGGAAGGGGCTCATTGAATGGGGAGCTTAAAAAATTATGATTTAGACACATGCCAAGATATTGTAAATCTACAACCTTATGATATATAATACTATGAATCTCCTAATTTAGTAATTTTCAATTGTGTGAATGTAGTTTAAGATTTGATGGTAGATTCTTTATTAATCTTAAATTTCATTATCATTCATTTTTAATGTGTGTGTCTATATATATGATTGTGCATGTGTGTGCACGCTGTGTCCGCGTTTGTGCTTCATAGCTTGGAATAAATTCATGTATTGAACCACAACTGTGAATCCAACCTTGGCATCTAATAAATGTAGCACAACACCACACAAGATATCGGTACCATGAAGTACCCAACTTTCCAGAGGGAGTTCGCAGACCAACTCCATTTCCTTCAAAAAATAGCATGCTCCGACAGACTAGCCACTAGAAGTAAAATAATTACAAAACAACATACATATAAACCAAAGTTTAGCGAAATCAGATCCCCCCTAGCAATGATACAGTCAAACATGAATATTGGACAAACAGAAATTAACAACTTAATGTACTAAAGAGTTGTTAGAAGGAGCTCATCTACTAGAGATAAAAACAAAAGCCATACCCGTAAAGTTGAAAACACGTTACACTTTGGGGAAAACTTAGCATCACAAGCATGCACAAAGATATAAGTGCAAAATATAACCATCTAACACTTAAAAATGCCCATCGCATTAATCAGCCCACTAACAATATGGACCAATCAGCACCAGATCTAGTCCAATATCTATCAGCACACATCATAACTCCATATTAAAATGTAAATAAGCAGAATCACAATTATTCCAAACCATTAAACACACAATTCCAAACAACATTGTGGCTACTAAATAAAATTTGAGAGGTCCTGCATTCTGATGTAGCATCAAATGTAATCAGACCTATGATCACGTAGTAATGGAACATTAAATCTACCTTATAAGCATGGCAAACTGACAATTAAACTGAATCTACTTGCTAGGGTTTTATAAGAACCACACAGCACCCAACACTTGACCATCACATCAAATCATAAGGTAGCTATAGAAGCGTGAAATTCCAACAGACACACCACTCACTAATATAATTTATCATCATCCATATCTGGTCAACCCAACTTCAGACCCATATCATTTTATTAGATCAAATGTCAAAATCAATGTTTTGTCTGTTCATTTTGTACAGTAGCTGATTTCTAAATGTTTTGACATAAACAAGCTACAGCCATTCTATAGACAGTCCTATTACAATCAGTTGTTGGGAATTTATTCCACTGCTGCACCTATTGCAAGAGCAGGATCTATTGGTCCTCCAAGATCCCATTTGCTATATAAAGAGCGGTTTACAGCAGGGTTACATCTCTTGCCTCCTTCTGGCATGACAGGATGAGGAAATAAAAAAAGGTGTCAACCAAAATCAACAAGCCTGGACTTGTTGCAGAAGCAAACTGAAATGACGATGAGCTTAATTTCTCTCCCATAAGCCTCTCAATAGACCTGAAATAAGATACATATGGATCACAACAGTCACTGAATAAAAAAATAAACATAATTACCTTGCTGCTGTCCTGTCTTTTTATCTTTGATCAGAGCAACCTCTATCACATTCCCATGTTCCTCAAACAAAGGGCGAATCTGATATCAAATAATTGTAAACAGATAATATTTAGTCACAAAACACCAAATTTAAAGGTGTAAAATGAGAACCAGTGATGTAGATAACTGAATAAACATCCTTTAAAACCTAAAAGAAGTGCTCTGAAAAATGTTGAAGACTTGATAGTTTCAAACTGAAGCCTCACAATTCACAACATAGTTTAAGTAGATACTAAAAAGAAGCAACAATACTGTGAACCTTCTGTGTTAGATGACTAGCTTGACCAAAATCCCATACAAAATACTTCAAAAGAAAAAATTATTCTTTCATGATATGACAAACATGAAACAATTGTACATGCATTTCAGAAGCTTCATGAGAAACACTTACCACCGATCCCAAACAGATAACGAAGAACAAAATTAAAGGGTTCAATAACTTACATCTTCTTCAGTGGCTGTCCGTGGAACAGATCCAACAAAAAGTTTGGCAAAACTTCCACCATCAAAACGATCTGAAAAGAACAGATGCATTAATCACTTCCATTTTAGCATTTCAGAGGAGGCAAAATAACTAAGATTGCAAATAAGGTAGAAATACTACAAGAACTGAAACAACTCAAGGCTACTGCAAACATATATTCCAAAAAACAGACAAAGCACTGCACATCCAAAATGGCACTGTGCTCCAGCAGAAACATAAACAAGTAGCACAACCACTTGGCTTTAAGAGAACTTAGATTTATCCATGGTTTGTTTATTCCATATCCTGAAAATTTGTTTTGTGTATATATTTATAATACGAATAACATCATTTTTTGTGTTCATTGCAGAGGTACACACGAGATCAAAAACCTAGGAAATATGATTTTTTTTATTCTAAAAATATCAAATAATAAACATAGAAGTATACAAGCTAGATAAACACAACGAGACTGCCAACACCATCATACGAGAAGTGAATTCATCAAACGACTATGCTTGAGCAAGCTAGAAAATATTGGTGTTAAGCAAAAAAAACAACTTGTGGAAAACAAAAGCATCTCCAGACAGTAATTGTCAGGGGCATCTAAAAGTTCTGCTCCAGAGTAAGACTAACTCAACATGTAAATTACCATTACCAACTTGTACTCTCATGTATTCACTGGCTCACCAGTCCCCACGGAAGCAATATAAAGCATGGTAAACTGTAAGCAATTATGTACCCCCAACAAAAAATACAAGCAATCCTAAAAAAAGTATCAACCATATCCTAATCACTCCTAACTATACAATTCATATCCGCAACTCGCCCCCATATTTAAACTTGTTGCGTTCAACATAACCCATGCCAAGTTCCCATACCTCTGATGTACAATTGCTATACAAAAAAGGAACCTATTACAAGCTCAAATGTCCAGGAAAGTATGCATATGATTTCAAGTAGTCACAGATAACTAGATGATGCCAATTAATTAGCCTGTAACTGAAGGGGCCAAACTAGATTAGTTCAAAGAACCAATCAGCATTCTAAATTACAAGATTAGAAAACAAAGGCAACCTTTTAACAAGAAGCAAACACGAGTTACACTCACCTGGCGACCCTCCACGTCCCGAGAAAGGAAACCCTCGTTTCTGCCCAGACAGTGGTGGCGCCTGATGACTGTTGAACCCAAATCCTCCAGGACCCTCACCACTCACTGACCTGAACCCATCGCCTCCGCCAACCGGTCGGAACCCTGCACCTCTTCCGGGAGAGCGACGCGGAGGACTGTCAAAAGGACGGTGGTGAGCCCCGCCGCTGCCGCCAGAACGGAAGCCACCGGAGCTAAGGCGGGGGGCATGGTGGTCTAAGGGAGCGTCGGAGAATCGGGACGGAGCTCTGGAGTGACGATGGGGGTGAGAATCGTGATTTGTGCCATAGCGGTCTCCTCTGTGCCTCTCCAGCTTGGCCTACAAAGGGAATCCCTAAACCCTAAATTTTGGAAATTGCAGAGACCGAAGAACTGAGAATTTCTCTGAAGCCAATTTGGGGACGAAGGATTGGAATTTGATAGGGGCGTCCCTACCTTAAGTTCTGGTGGGATGTCTTTAAGCTCTGTAACAAGAACGGGAACCGAGGCTTCTACGAGTGTACGTTCGTTTTGTGCCAGACGAGCAATATTTTCCACAGGCCAAACGACGAGAAAATCAAAACAATGATTGATTACTTGGTTATGATGTCGTTTCAATTTTCTTCATCGTCGTTTAAGTATCTTAACGGAACCACATGTGTTGTTTAAAACTTAAAATATATTTCAAAGTAAAAACATGCTTAATCATTTCTGGCTTAAATATAATATTTTTTTTAATAATATAAACCACTCGATTTATCAATGTTATATTTTATTTAAATAATTTTTTTATAATTTGTCTTTATTATATTTTTATTTATTTATAAACAAATAATATTTGTTGTAGTTAATATGTTTGTGGCATTATTATTGTCTGCATAAACTAGCTGTTTGATAGATTATCAACTATAATTACGTAGGAGGACATAAATAAATAAATAAGAGGAGAAGGTGAAAATACAACCTAATTTTTTAATTATGTGTCAAATAATTTTATGTAGATTATTTCAAGATTGCATATGTAATTAATTATATCATCATCATTTAATAAATAAAAATTTGATGAAAAAACTTAGATTAACATTTTTTTAAATATCAAAAATAATATTTTTTATATTAAAAATAAGGTGTGTAAGTTAAAACTTTTCCAATATTAAAGAACAAAATGTGTATTGAAGCCATCATATTTGTTTAATGTTTATTTAACTTTTATTAATTTATTAGATTTATTTTATATATATATAATCATATTTTTAGAGTATGATTTTATTTTATTTTACTTATTTTATAATTTTTTTAAGAAACAATTTAAAAAAATCAAAAAAAATTATAATACAAGTATTCAAAAATAAATCAACAACAAAATAAAATAAAACCAAAAAAAAATAAACAAATTCTTTTAATTTTTTTAATTTTTTTCTTAAAATAAAAGTTATAAAAAAAATAAAAAAAATACTCGTAGAGTATTGCTACTCATAAGTAATATAGCAAGACCTTATATATAAACACAAGCTTGAAATTTTCTCAGCACAATCATAAAAGATAAATATTTTAATTTGTTGTATTAATTCCTGTTATTTAAACAATTTAAATCAATCATTGTAATTTTTATATTTCTTTTATATAGTGTACAATTGTTTATAATAATAATCTTAGCCTCAAGATATCAACAATTTTAAATTCTATTAATATTCATATTTTTCCATTATTATCTTTGTTATATCTTTTTCTCAATAATTCTCTTGTTCTTTGAGGCTATTTTTTTTGGTGTCAAAGATTAAGATTGTACTGATGAATAAAAATACAGTCAGGCAAAAAGGCCAGCAGACGAGCATTTACACAGGATTCTTTACACAGACACTACAGAACAAGTTCGCTCCAAGACATAACTCTTTGTGCCAGAACCGAGCTTGGCTTCAAACCTAGAAAAGTTAGATGACAAGCCTGCTTCCACACCAGTTTGACAGCAAACCACCTTAATCTTAGCTTCCTCCTATTCTATGCTTGTCCAATGTAAACTTGTGTAAGACTTTTTTCAATATCATTACTTTTTCTAGGGTTGTTGATAGCAACAATTATCTCACAGTGAATGTTTAAACGTGAATCGAATCATAATTAAAACATAATATTTTAATTAATATAAATAAATAAAAAAATTATATCCTTAATAACAATTATAACTTTTAACGTCATAATAGATACTCAATCTAATAAAAGTATTGTGATGTAAGTAGTTTTTGATTTGTTAACCTACGTATATGTAATAAGAGTCGATTCTTTCAACATATATAAATCCTTAACTTTCATACTGAATATGATAATGGAATAACATTGAATTATTAAAAAATAATAAATGAATCTTTTATTTCTTTTGATAAATAATTGAATATATAGTCAAATAATAAGGAATACTCAAAAAGTTATGATTAGCTTAATATATGGTAAACATCATATATGATTATTATTTTAAAAATTAAATCAATCATTAAACTAGTAGAGACAGAAAATCATAGGTCAATAATTCAATTAAGATTAAACCATGAACAAATCAGATTTTAATTAGATAATATTTTTTAATTTTTTAATTTATATATTATATATATTGTATAATATATTATAATAAATAACAAATATTTTAAATATATTTGATAAATTAATCTCTTTTTGTTATTTTTGTATAATTTTAAGGTAAATATATGATACCGCCAAGTTTTATATTTTTTTACTTTTTAATATTAATGAATTATTATTTATGTCATATATTTTTTTATGAATTTTTTAAAATATTTTTATATTTTTTTAAAATTTTTATACTTATGAGTAAATAGTATTAAAAAATTTATGGGTGAATAGTACAAAAAAATATAAAATTATTTTAAAAATTTCTCAAAAAATTGTATGACTTAAAAAATAATTTATTAATGTTAAAAAATAAAAAAAATCTAAATAAAAAAAATATAAAACTTGATTGCCGGAAGGTATGTGGAGCTGCACTATAGCAACCCCCATAATTTTATAAGTTATATAAATAATATATTACTTAAATAAGTTAACAAATACAATCTACTTTGTTGATAGGAGAAATTATGTTTTGTTAAGATATATTGAGTTTGCCTCTTAGCACATCCTTTTTTGGCCCAAAAAAAATCAATTTAAAAATGAACTTGTCATTTTTCACTAGTTTAAATAAAAAATCGATTAGTTTTAGCTAGTTTTCATCAATTTTTAACCAACGTTGACCAATTCTTCAAATCGTCGATTTTCTCCTATTATCAGACTAATTACCAGATTAGTTCACTAATTTTTCAGTTAAACCAACCAGTCCGAATCGATTTTAATATTAATGTATATGATTGATATTTCCATCTAATGACTAGAAAATATCTAATTCATTGTGACATCTAAGCACATAAACTTTTTGTGGTACCAAATACTCCATAATAAAAAAAATATATTTACATTAATCTTTTTTACACTTCTCTCTACATATGTTTATTTATCATTCATTTTCATATAAAGTAATAAATTATGTAAGCAGTTACTTAATAAAATATTATGCAAGACAATGTATAAAAAATGAGTTTAATGATGTAAAAATGACATCTCATACTTTTTCCCACACATGAAAGTTGATTTGGATGGTAAATTTTATTTCTGAAAATTCTTATATAATTTAAAGATATTTTTTAATTTGTATGGTTGAGTAATTAAAATTTAGTTGAATCTGCTTGAAAATATTAAAACGAGCTTGAATATCCAAGCTCGCTTGGCTTAACTGTGTATGCAATATGGACTGATTTGGTTTACTTAAAGCCCAATATATAAAATGGGCATGGGACTGGACCGGACTAGTCTGGAAAGGCCCAAATAGTTTTCTTTTGTAAATGAAAAATATATTGTTATAAATAACAATGTTTTAAAAACTTAAGAGGAACGGGGGTTAATAATCAAATCGCAATTTAATTAAATTTAAATTTAATAATATTTTTAATTTATATATTATATATATAATAATAATTAAATTAATTAATTAAAAATAATCAACTAATTTTGTAATAAATATTAACATACACAAACATCATTAAATAATTCCATTACAACTAAAATAAAATAAGTTTATAATCACAAAAGTCAATTACAACATTCTCAAGCACAAAATAAAATTTAAAAGAAATCATTCATAATATTCATCAACATTCAGATTAAATCCATCACATTCATATGGCATGGGAGGAACATCACTATCACCAAAATCACTATCATCAAGATCATCAATTGATTCAAAATCACTATAACCTAGTTAAATAACAAACAAAGTGTTAAAATTAATTATGATATCATGTATAAAATAATACGAGACTTTTATATAATATAAAATCAAAGATTAGGATATTGAATTATTTACCTTCATTTTGTCCATAAGATTCACCAATTACTGAAATTGCATTTTCTTCACTAATTGCATTTTCAATCTCAACATATTCATTGTAAGCTTCTTCTTCGTCGGTCCAAAAATTAAGTGTATCAATGCATTCATAATCAACTGGATCGTAATTTCTATTTTTGTATTGTAACATAAAACATAACATTTAGTAAATATCAAATTCAATTATACTAAATAGTAAAGAATATAATCATGGAAAATGAATGTGTTATTCTTGCGATGACATTAGCAATTTAGAAGGGCTAAAATCTGGTATACAATCAGCAATTCAATGAAAACATTTCTCACACTATTATGAAATCTTTACAAAAATCAATGTCATAAATTTGAAAAGAAAACTGAGAAGGGGGTAAAATTGTCATAGAAAAAAAGAGCTGATACTTAAAAATTAAAATGAATGGTTGATATAAACTGTGAGAGTTTGTAAGAAATAAATTTTGTAAAAGTAGTATAAGATGAAGTAATATTCTGCTCCTTTTTGGTAAACTAGAAGATTAAGTAGCAGTTTTAACCTCCAGTTACCATTTTTTTTATTATAAAAAAAGTGGGATTAGAATCCTCACCTATAAAAGTGAAACTTATTGATCAAAATTATAAATCTTAAATATGGTGTTTATCATTTTCATAATACGAGAATGTTGTATTCTTTAACATGAAAGATTCGTAATCCAAAGAGGTGCTGACCCATTTTTGACACTTCAAAATCTACTACATTTATTACTTGGAATATAGGATAAAGTTATATAATTGTGAGTCTTATATTATATTGTTATTTTTACTTTGATATTTTAAATATTTCTAAGACATTCAAAATAGATGTATTTGTCACCAGTACATAATAACGATTAAAAAAACAAACAAAAAAGGGGTTGAATCAAGACCCAGTCAAGATTTATTTTTTCTTCTTTCGTGGACCTCAATAACTTTTTATTTTAAATTAAATCTCTAAATTATAAAAACTTAATATTTTTTAAAAATTACTTAAAAAATCAATCTAATAACAACATACGATGTCACAATATGATAAGAGGAAGAAATTTAGTTGCATGAACAAAAAAAAAATAATGTCTAAGTAGGAACAATCAGAAAGATTAATATCATTTCCACATCCCTTCTTCCTCATATTTCACACTATTCTGAAATCTTTACAAAAATCAATCAATTACAAAAGTGTAAAACAGATTTGAATAATGCTCCTCAACAAACTTTATTTAAAGTTTTACCTTCATTTAAATTTAAGTAGACTCACTTAGAAGATGATTGATATATTGTATATCTTACATATTATAATACTAGTGTCTTGTGTGTAGTGAATGTGAATTCACTTTTCTTATTTTATATATATATATTATTAATCAAACAAATAGTTATGGATAATTGTTTTTTTATTGAGTAGTTTGTAAGAGTGAAACTCTCAAGTTAGTTTTCAAACAGTATATCTCTCCCATACTTTGTTTAAGGACATCCTCATAGGAGTGGGAATGGGCATTTTGTAACCCCCTTTTCTAAGGAGAGACTTTCCTACTATACCCAGCAGCAGTCCCCCTCTACTTTTTTCTTCTTCTTTTGTTTGCATTATTTATCTGTTCTTTATTTATTATATTTTTTTAAAAAAATTTGGAGACTTTTTTTTCTTCAAATTCTTTACCCTTTTTAAATGCATGATTTTTTTTTGAATTTTTTTGGTTGTGTTTATTTTTTTAAAATTTTTTTAGAATTACAATTTTTCATTACTAAAACAATAAAAAAAATTACATTCTTTTTTTTAAAATATTTTAAACTCCCCTATCATCCCAAAATGAGAAATAACCCCTTTTACTAATTTAACCAACACTTTAAATTATATAAACACACCGTTAAGAGGTAATATGAGAATATTATGTCAAAATTGGTATGTTGGTGAATCTTCCCCTCAAACAGATATATAAGTATAAATATTGGATATAATATATAAAATATCATGATAATTTTTATTTAATATGATTTTTTTTATAGAGAAGAATGATTTCCATTGATATAAAAAAATGAGAGAAAATCTCCTATGGTAATATGCAAGAACAAACAGTAAAACCTAAGCCCCCATTCGGCAAAACAAAACAGTACAATACAGCAGAAAGGAAGATGACTTATACATGGATACATAACTGAAAGTAAAAAAAAAAAAATACAATTAACCTTTTATAAAATTACTAAAGCTAAAAATGATATACCATGAAATCTTTGAGTAATATTTCATATTCCTTTATATTCTTATAACAAATACAAGTATCCAATGACAATGTAAGAAATGTCTCCGTAAACTTCTCTGGAATAAACTCAAATATAATCAGTTAATGCACAATCTATATATAAAATTATTACTCATGTAAACTTTTTTTTTTTTGGTGGTGTAATCAGCATTCAACGATAAAGCAAGAGGAAAGAAGAAACAGAGAACAATAACCATCAAAGAAAAAGAAATTATACTCCCAACTAATTTCAAAACTCACATGATTACTGGTGACCCAAAAGCTAGCTAACTCCCACCTCAATCCCCCTAAAGAAATCTTCAAATCCAAAATAGCTTCTACCAGTCTACCATAAGTCCTAAAATGGATTCAGAAGGAGATGGAATTTCTCACTACTTCCCTTCATTTGTTCTACTTTCAGATGCAGAGAATGTCTTCGATTGTTATATTAATTTCTCCAACAAAACAAAACAAAATACTGAGTAGCGTATAAGAATTTCTACCTTGAGAGCTCCCAGGCCCTGATGCTTTTTCCAATGAGGAAGGCGCAGAAAGCATCTTGGGAAGCTTGCTCAACCTGGGAACAGCTAAGAAACACGCTGTTCCATTCACTCTTGCTAACCTCTACTGAAAATCTCACCCCTTCAAATCCAAGCCATTCTTGAATGATCCTCTCCCTCGTGGCCATGGTGAGCGCGCAGCCGTTCGCTGCCGTCACGTATTTCCTGAGATCCAAAGGCTGCATCCATATCTCCAGCCTATGCCTTGACCCCAGCAGCTTCTTCGCATCCGAGTGATTCCAGAACCCGACGAAGGTGTTGTTAGGGTGCAGGAGGAACCGGCGGAGTGTTGTGGGGATGTAATCAGCGTGTGCGAGTTGGAAAATAAGAACCCGGTGACCGACGCAGAGTTGCAAAGTGTCCGCCGGCGGGTCGACGACGATGAAAGGGCCGCGAAGACTGTTGCTGATGGTCCACTGAACCCCAAGACCGACTACGAGGCGGTGACGGTGACGGCGGTGAAGGGAAAGCGTGGTGGAGAGCCAGGTTTTCACCGAAGCGGCAGAGGTGGTGACGGTGACGGAGACATTGGTGCCGGAGATGGGGAAGTGGAATTCGCGGTGGTGGGGCGAATTGGGGAAAAAGATGAGCATTTTTATCGTTATAGGCTTATAGCTTGTTGCTGAAGGAAGGTGCAGAGCCTGTGGAGGACGCTCACTCCAATCTCTATTTATACGGAGTTCTGAAAGCACTACCAGGGGAGGGGAGGGCGATTATATAGTAAAGTCGTTTTATAGTAGTTGTGGTGTAACCTTAGGGTTTAGGGAGTTTGATGATCAACTCGTTAATATGTTAAAGCTCTCAGAGTGTGAAGGGTTTACCCCCGAAAAAAGTATGCAGATAATATGATAACAACTTATTAAGGAAGCCTTTCATAAGCGATATTTTAATTTTTGAAACTTTTAACGAGGCATATTAACTGTTTGATACGTTTTCCATATTAACTCTTACTAAAATAATAATTTTTAATTTTGAAGATGATTTAATATTACTAGACAAAGAATAAAAGAAAATAAAAGCCACAAAATATGTGGTTGCTTTCAAATCACCATAAATGATAAAACTGAAAAGCAATCAATCAAGCACACTCACCGGTCTATGCTTCTGCTCCATCACCACCGTCATCGGAATGGTTTGCGCCTTTATGCTTTATGTCAGATTTTTCAAAGTTGGTAAGGTAAGTGCACGGTTTCTGCTGTACCCGCAAGGCTACCAAAGAACCGGTATTCAAAATTATACCAGTAATAAATCATGAGATTAAAATTTGATATAATACAATGTAAAAATATAAAATGACATAAAATAAATTTATAAAAAATTTGTGAAAATATTATTATTCTTTAAAAAATGAATTTAAGTTTCTTAAAAATTCTCACAAAATAAAAGCAAGAGTTTATGAAAATATCATTTGTTTGACATGATGACATCATTATTTTTACATTAATTTTATATTTATTCATTAAATATTAAATAATAAATCATGTCTATAATTGTTAATAAAATTATATAAAAATATGTAAAAGCAAGATAAATAAAAATATATAAAAATAATATTACTCTTTTCCTTTGTCGTATTTAACTTATTTCATTTTCGAGTTTTATTTGATGGGGTGATGAGAAAAAGGTACCTTTTGGTGCGTGGTCACTTGTCAGTCATGGACCATGGTCGCCGCATTGTTTCCGGGTTTCCTCAAACTCAAGCAGCAAGGTGCCTTCTTCAAATATCTAACAAGTATCAAGGAATCCAAAGTATAACTTTGAAAAATGAAATTTGCACTCCTTTTTCCTCATATTCCTATCATATTTTATTTTTTTATCATAAATATAATATAATTAATAAATATAACAAAATTTGAGAAAAAAGAAAGTGTGAATAACATTTCTCTAACATTTTTCTTTTACAATCTTTTTACACCTTATTTTTTATCATAATATAATATAAAAAATAGTTAATGTAATTGATATAGGACTAATAGATCATAATAAAAATAAACATGAAATGAGGTATATAAGATATGTGAGAAAAAAAATTTAAGAATATCATTGATGAAGGATAGAGTCATATCATTTCCTTGTAAAAGTTTACAAATATATATAAATTATAAGGGTATACAAGAAACAAGTAATAGAAAAAAATATTTAACATTTAATTTTATAATTATCACTGAATTGTGGAAGCAAAGCAAAAACACAACAAGAACATAAAACACAAAAATAGGGTAGGAAAAAGCTGGGACCTGGCAACCCATGCATGCGGGACTCCATTCTATACTTGTACGTGATTTTGAAGCACTACTACACTACCAAGGGATTTTATTCTATAAAGTTGTTTTACACAGCAGTTGCACTTGCACCAATCCCATAAAAAACAAAATAATAATCCAGGAAAAATAATTAATATAATATAAATTCACTACAAGTATCTGTAAATTATAACCAAATAATAATATTTATGGTTTTGACTATTCTATAACTTAATTTTGAGATATAAGATAATTTTTTACATTTGCTTAAGCTATTCAAGATAAAATTAATTATTTTTATATTTGTTTATGCTATTTATTCATAAATAAATATAAAAAACTTTAAAAAAATCTATAACTATTTTAAAATTTTTAAAAAAATATATGATATAAAAAAATTAATTAATTAAAAAATAAAATAAGACAAAAAAATAATAAAATAAAAAAGTAATATAATAAAAGTTATCTTATAATTCCATTTTAAACTGTAAGATAATCTTTACTAATATTTTATATATTATTTTTTTATATATATTATTTTATTATTATCTATTACTTATTTTAATTTATTATTATCATTTTTTTATAGTATATTAATAATTAAAAATAAAATATATAAAAAAAAGTTAGAATGAGTTACTCATAAACTCTATTTATTTAGGCTTATTATAAAAATAAATTATTTATTTTTAAAAAATAATATTTTTTGATAAAAATATATCTATTTATTTAAACTTATAAAAAATAACAAGTTAATAAAAATAAAAAAAACTTTTGATAAAGAAAAATTAAAAATTATAACTTTTCATAATAAAAAAAATTAAAAAAATTTTTATCTCCAAAATTATCCATTATTTTTTAAAAATTATTTTCAATTATTACATTCAAATACAAAATATTTTTTTTAAAAAAAATTATTCATTCTATAAAAAAATATATTTTTTTAATAATTCCAAACAAATGCCAAGTCCTAGTAGTTCTCTAAACCTTTACCCTCTACCTCAGATTTTTGAATCATCGACGTTCATCAAGTAATATTGTTTGTTGCATTAGTAAAAAAAAATATTAAACTTCAAGTGAAATGACAAGTATAAGCTACAGTGCATATTAGCGCTTTCCTTTTTATTATCTTATTTTTTGTTTAAAAATTAATTAATTATTTTTAGGTTATATATTTATTTATAATTTTTTTAAATATTTTATTTTTAAATAAATAATATAAAAAATTATGAATAAATAATATCAAATTATTTTAAAAAATTCTAAAAAATATATATAACATAACAATTAATTAATTAATTTTAAAAAATAATAAAAATAAATATACCAAAACTAAGCTACATCTCATTTGAGTCTGTCATAATATTACCCAAATGACAATTATTTTACAAAATTAAAAAGAACATGTTAAAATTATTAGCAATTTTATCATTATTATCAGGCACGTAAAAACTCTACCCATATTTTTTAACTTTTATTCCAACATAAACTTAGAACTTGAATGAAAAAAAAACATATATAGTAGATAATATCTCTCCCATTGTTGCAAGTTAGGCAATGGCTAGATGAATAATTTCAAATTTATGTTCATAGAATTTGCAATTAAGGAACAGTCATCTTTATTATTAATTTAATTTAATCTCTTTTCGTTCAGAAGTGATATAAAATCCTCACCGTAATTACAGCTTCAACCTCCTAATGTAAATGTGATGGGAGTGTTTTGGGGTTTTGAAGTAATGAACGCAGGATAGCCTTACGCTTACGAGACTTTTTTGCCGCCGACATCAAATCCGTCACTCAGCTTTCAAATCATCATAAATGATAAAATTGGGTGACGACGAAAAGCAATCAATCAAAAAAACATACACCATCCTCCATTGATAATAAAGTATAAAAGCACCTATTTAGTGAAAGTTACGAGTAGAGTACACAAATCTACGATAACTGAGCTATGATTCTTTGGAAACCCCCTGGAATAGTCAAAAACCTACAACAAGCTAAGCATTTTTCACAGATAGCAAGAAATGCAGAAATGGAAATTGGGTTTACCTGGTATATTTCCAAGCCCTAATGTTCTTGCCGATGTGGAAAGCACAGTGAGCATCGAGAGAAGCTTGCAGAACCTGTTCCTCGCTGAGAAATTCATCATCCCAATCGCTCATACTGATCTCCCTCTTCAATCTCACTCCAGTGAACCCAAGGCATTCCTCTACAATGTCCTCCACCGAAGCATGCGCTAGGCTTTCCTCGTCCTCGGTTTCCACAAGCTTCCTGATATCCAGAGGATCGCTGAGCATCTCCAACTTATGGCGCGAAATCTCCAGCTTCCGCTTATCCGAATGGTTCCAGAAGCCAACGAAGGTGTAGCAAGGGTTCAGGAGGAACCGCCGGAGGATATTCGGCACGTAGTCAGTGTAAGCGAGTTGGTAAATGAGGCACCGGCGACCGACGCAGAGTTGCAAAGTGTCCGCCGGAGGATCTCCCCTGGCAGAAGTCCATTGAACGCCGAGACCAACGACGAGGCGGTTCAGGAAGAGCCGGTGAAAATAAAAGGTGGAGTGGATCCACCGTCGGACGACGGAGGCTTTGGCGGTTACCGTCACGATGATATTGGTGTCGTGGAGGTTGACGGTGAAGATACGGTGGTTGATCGGTGGAGGCAGGTGCTCGTCGATTGTGATCGCCATTTTTTCAGCTCTTAACGTGTGAGATAGAAAACGGAGAATCGGAATGAGTATAGTACTGACTCGGTTTGGCTATTCTTGTTCGTGCCTTTGTTGCCTGCGCTAGAGGTTTATGCATTTTCCTGCTGTAACGGGCTGTGTTATAGTACGAACGGCTCCATAGTAGACGATAAAGCAGCGATAGCTGCAACCCTCCGAAGCACCCGTACTTCACAAGCAGAGCGGTAGTGTGTTCGATACTCATTGGATAGGTATAGATACTTATGATTAGCTATAGCATTGAATTTTGCTATTTTAAATGGTGATCATTAGAATTATATTAAAATAAAATAACACTTAACTTGTAACAAGTTTAATTTGACCATGATTAGGATACTTCCTACTCCTAGTAGGGTAGATATTAGATATAATAAGATATTTTAATTTATATATTAGGTATAATATATTGGTTATATCGTAATATATTTGATGTCTTGTATTTATAACTGCAAACTTGAAGTGCATAATTGCACGAATTTGAATCTTAAAAAATGAGACTATGATGTTAGAAGAAATAGAAATAATATATATTAGGTTATAAATAATGAATATAACTGTGAATTATTAATTGAATAGTGAGTTTATTTCTCTTTGATTATGACTCATATTTTTAAAAATATGTTGATTCATAATTGCACAATATGGAACATATTTAATTTTGTAATTAATGTATTGATCTTATAAATTAAAGGATTTTTTTTACGTGAACTTATTTTAGACCCAGTTAATTAATGAGTATTACATTCATCATCATATATAATACTTATTAAGGGAATGTTAAACTACATCTTCCTCCCTTACTTCTTTTTTATACCATATCCACTTTGATAGTATCGATTTGTTATGTTTTATATTTTTTATCTTAATTTTTTTATTTTTTAACATTAATTAAGTATTTATTATGTTATATATTTTTTTAAAAATTTTTTAAAATTTTTTAATTTTTTAAGATTTTTAAACTTATAAATGAATAGTATTAAAAAAAGTATGAATGAATAGTATAAAAAATTCTTAAAAATATTTAAAAGTTTTTAAAAATTTTAAAAAATATATATATAAGAAAAAATATTTACCTAATTTTAAAAAATAAAAAAATTTAAAAAAAAAAAAAGAGGGGGGACAGTTAGTCCCCCTTACTTATTAATTGGTTGGTTCTATATAGATCTACCCTGCAAGAATATTTCTAAATTGAAATATTTAAAGAATATGTTAAGGTATTTATTATGTTATCCCTCCAAGAGGTAGGTTGGTAGCAATATATCCCTACCTTTTACTATTCTCTTTTTTTGTATTATTTGACTATTTTTTACTTATAGTATATTTTTAAAAAAAATTTACACTTTTTATCCCATTCCTTCAACATTTTTTATAATTTATTTTTTTAAGTAGAAAATTTCAAAATTTTCAAAATTTTTTTTAAAAATATTAGAAGTTGAAAATTGTCAAATTATAAAAAAAGAGAGTGGTGGGAGGTGATGTTATATTGCTACCATTCTAAAAATAGGAATCATCTAAAGTTTATCTCATATTATTAAATAATTAACTTTTTATAGAGTATGTTTTTCACAAAATTTATCATTAAATTAAAAGTTTTGATTATGAATATGATATTCACAAAAGTTTATATAAATATAAATTTATTTTGTATTTTATGATATATATATATATATATGTAATATTAATGTACAATGTAGTTCTTGAAATATAAAAAAAAATCAATTATTTAATTTTCCTATATTATTTTTTAATGTCTTTGTATTCGTTTTTTCAGCTGCATGTGATTAATTGACACATCTATAAACAACTACACACATCCTGATTCATTAAATTTTAAACAAAAAAAATCTCCGTGTCGTTGTATATAATATATTTATAATTACGATGATTATAAATAATATTAATCATATAATTACTAGAGAATGGTATATGCATTATAAAAATGAGAAGCGTAGGGAATATATTTTATAGAAATTTTAGTTTATTATATTCAAAATTTAAGTTAATTTTATTACATTGTCAAGTATTAAATTTGAGAATGATACTTTAAATTTTTTTATAATTTTTACTATTATGATACATTATATTTAAATTACTTCAGACAGTTGAAAAAAGAAGTGAGACATCATTCTAAGATTTATTGTATTTGAAAATATTAAAAAATATTTAGTTTTTTAAAAGATTTATAATCTTTATTAATTTATTTAACAAAATTTTAAATTTTCCATTAAAAAATATTTTATGTTCACAATTCACAATTCACTTTTCTTTTTTTTTTCATTTCACTATCATTTAACTGTGAGAACTGCAAATGCCTACCAAAAATGTATATAAGAAAAAATTATACCAATGTCTCTCATATTTATTTTATTTTAAAATTTTTGTTTTTTTATTTTTAAAAATAAGTTTCTACTAAACTCAATAATTGAAAAAGATAATAAAATTGTCACATCTCATTTTAAGGCACGTGACTGATGTAGAAAAAATTATCATTTAGGTAATAATCTACTAATATAAAATACTCAATGCAATTAATACCATTAAAAATCACTTATGAATTGAATAATGAAAACAAAACACATTTTAACATAAAAATTTTAATAAAATTTTTTCATGAAATATGACTATTTCAGGGTACAAACAGACAAATCACAAGGTGTACAGGCTCAACGAAATTCAAATTACTTCTATGGCCTAAATAAAAATCACAAATGGATCTATTATGAACTGTGTATACTAACTACACATAAACTATACAATTATTATTATTACATACCATGACCCTTATTCAAAATGAAAAACATCATATCTAACGTTCGTCCACAATTTTTTCAATTATACTCCATTACTACTCAAGGTTATGCCCACCAAATCAGTCAGTACACTCAAAAGGTGTGGACGGGGTTGAAAGAAGTTCACTAGTAAATTAATCTAAAAAATATTATAAATTAAAAATGTGAGTTACACTGACTTAGTGAATGGAAGAAATACTTATCAAGAAATGCATGAATTCTTAAGTGTAAAGTATATCGCCATTAAAATTATCATACTTAAAAATATTGCTTCCTTCAATACATAAAGGAAAAATCAATATATAATAATATGCATATAATACACCTTACATATAAAAAATAAGATAATTTATATATTTGATAATAATAATAACAATAAATGATAATATTATCACAATATAAATCTACGTTCGAAAATATTTTACTAACATTTACAAAAATTATTAGGATTCATAATCAACCTAATAGAAGAACCCAAATTGAGAAATCAGTCCTCCCACTCCACAAGATAAACTTAGCTAGAGGGGACAATCTGATCATCACTTTCGAGAACTACACTCATTGAAGGAAATATTTAATTAACCACTTCCTTCCGGAGTTTCACTCGTTTGAAGGAACTATTCAATTCAAACTAAATATTATGCCAAAAACAGTACTTACTAACAAAAGTATCTTTTATTAGAAATCGCCATCAACTGATAAAGGTTATGACCTAGGTGCACCTAATAATTCTATCACTACTCTACTACAAATCCTAGAACAACATTTCTAAATCAATTTCAAAAATACTACCCTAATCATGCATTCCCATAATTACTTTAAAAAAAAACTCATAATTTGAGAAAAATAATAACTTCACAAATATATTTCATTTTATTCAAAAATTATTACTAATCTTAAAAAATAAAATAAAACCAGAAAATACAATTTAAGGTTTCATATATTTAGAGACAAGTAAGTATTTACTCACCACTTAAACTGTAGATAATGAAGTAATATTTTTACTCAAACTCCACCTTAAGATAAATTCAGGTTCAAAAAATTTGTTTCAAGCATCTTTAAAAGTATAAAATTTACATATATAATATATTAATATATATGATTTTCTTTACAAACGTCCCAAGATCCTATAACCTCTACATAGACTCTTATCATACTATAATTAAATAAAAATTCCTTTATCATTCTAACAAGTATCAAATTTTACTTCCTAAATTGTTCCCAAAACACCCATAGAAATTTATCTTTTTTTTTATAAATTTTCAAATAAGATAATTATTGTTGCTTTTAATTATCTATTATTTAAATAGTAGAAAGAAAAGAATTATGCAATTCCAACGATCTACTTATAAAATTTCTACCTTTATATTTTTTCCTATCTTTTCCTAATATATATATATATATATATATATATATATATATATATATTTTTTTTTTTTTTATCTTTTTTATTTTTTTTTAATTAATGTT
>JASKGM010006161.1:0-11385 GCA_034509205.1 Ceratonia siliqua
AAGAGTCCACTTTTGCCTCCTCAACTTTATTCTGCAACACACAGCAAAGAAATTCATCAAAAATGTAGAATGAAACTGTATTTAAATAAATCAACTTTCAATCCTAATTTTGCAAATTTCTTAGGCTACTCGGTAAATAATTTTGCTGTGAATCTCTTAATCCAAACTCTGATGATTTGCTTTTCAACATGCTAGAGAAGTAGATTAGTTAACGTGAATAAGCTGACTCGAACACTACTTGACTGCAATATAAATATAGATAATTCTATTCTAGTGCATTCACTTATACTTTCTTTTATAACGACATCTCATGAGTTGTTAATTAAAGTTTAGGGTTGAAATTTTATTTTTTAATATTAGTCCTTAAAATAAATCCAACCTGGTTTTATAATTTTAATAGGGTTGATAAGATCGAATATAGTCCGTTTTAACAACTCTATTTATAAATTTTATTTTTATCTTTAGTATTTTAAATCGACATAAAAAAAATTGTAGTTTTAAAATATGATATATTTAGAAAAAAAAGTCACTTTAAAAAATATATATAAAAATGAAGTTCATAATTAATACCTCTACGGCCATGTCAATTAGTGCCATTCCAATTAAACCAAAGGTAGTAATTGGTTCTTCATTCTCAAGTCTGCCAAGAAATGTGAGGACCATACCACCTTTCTGTACCAATTCCACTGAACGATATCTCAAAAACAATTTGAAATTCTCTTGAAATTGCTCAAGATATGCTTTCCACACTGCAGGAGGGCTTGTACTTGCTATGTAAATGTTCCCCTTATTCAAAGGTTCACCTCCACTAGTCAATCCTTTTGGGACCTGTTCATTTAAAATATCAAATATATATTGTGTTTATTTTTTTTTTAACATAATAATGTTATATTTTTCCTAACATAAAATGATCTTAATTTGCTTAACTTAAGAGCACATGATAACAAGATCCTAATAAATTAACCTGGGAGAGCCAATGGAGACTGTAAGAAGAATGAAAGAAGTGCATGGAATTGTTTGGGAAAAGCCTCC
Source organism: Ceratonia siliqua (assembly GCA_034509205.1). Classification (NCBI taxonomy): domain Eukaryota; kingdom Viridiplantae; phylum Streptophyta; class Magnoliopsida; order Fabales; family Fabaceae; genus Ceratonia; species Ceratonia siliqua. The sequence goes on from JASKGM010006161.1 coordinate 1,033, forward strand.
CATAGAAAGTGCCAGGAACACCAAGAATAAAGCAAGGTCCAAACTTGTCTCCCTTTTCATCTTGTAGCTTTCTGTAGAAATCTGGAACTGACTTAAAGATGGTGTTGAAGTCATTTCCAGGAAGATCATTCAAGAAGATTTGAAATGCAGGTGGCTGAGTCTTTAAGCTCAAGCTCACTGAATCAATAATATCAGAAGCTGTTAAAAATGTATTAGATCCTGAAGCGCAGCCCAAATCTGCTACATTCAAACACTTTGGAAGAGTGTTACTATACACTCTTATTATATGCTCTTTAAGAATAGGCTTCACCTTCATTATCACCTTTCTCTGTACAAATTATGCAAAATCAGATAAATTGCATGAATTAAAAAAATTCTAAAACAAAAAATGTTTAAAAAATATTCTTAAAAATATTTTTTTTTTCAGCATGTGTTATTGAAAAAGAGCAAAGAATAAGACACAGAAAATAACTCAAATTTGTATTTTATTTATTTATTTAACTTTAACTAAGGTTTAAACTCGTAATTTTTAATCTTGAAGATGACTCTAATACTACTGAACTACAGGTTTATTAATTATTTAGTTTTGTTTTCTAGAATACAAAAAATAAGAAACAACTTTTCAAAACTGATAATAAAGTTATGCCAGAAGGAATATTTTGTTTTAAAGAATAGAAAATTATTTTAAAAACAATAAACAACAAATTTTTTTATGGGCTTGTGTTAATTGACTCCATTTCTGTTTTGTTAAAAAAAAATAGGAGGGAAATAAATAGTTTTAGCGACAAGCCCATACATCACAATTAGTAAATGTCTACCAAGAAGGGATTACAACAAAATTACTTGAACCAAAGATTATTTAATAAACGTAATTTGATCTTAACAATACTTAAAAAAAATAAGAAATTTTTTTTATGAACAAGTTTTTTTTGTGCTAAAAAAGTTTAAAGAGAGAGGAAGCTACTCCATTTTAAAGTCATAGTATGTCACAAACTTCAGCAAGGTCTTATCGTGATACATAAAAATCACCTACTAAGAAAATTATAGCAGTAGAAATCAAAGTTAAATCTTTAATACAAAGTATTTGGATCTTTATCAACTGAACCAACTCCAGGGTATAAGCAAGTTTTATTGTGCAAAGATAGTGTGAGGGAGAGGGAGAGAATATTAACCTGGACTAAGGAGTTGTTTGCATAGCTAGTTTCTCCATCGCCTCCATTCATGTGAAGCACTTTCTCTGTTGCCATTGATGAAGCTCTGTGTTTATCTTCAACAGAGGAGGAATATGTAAGGATATACAAGGCCTTCCCAAACACAATTGTCGATTAAATACACCAGCAGCGTCAGGGAGTGCCTAGAATATTTTGTTTTATTTTATTTTTTTAAAAGATATAAAGACAGAGAATAAAAATAACTTACAGGTCAAAGGAAATTATTACTCACAAGTCACAATGAGTAAAGCCAGAGCGTTACAAACTTGCAATAATGAGTATAACGCTTTCTATTCCACTCACCCTTGAATTTATGATCCTTTGACTTTTGCCTAAAAGGCCAATCTCATTAAATTCAATTAAAGAACAAATTTTCAAATCTGAATTATTCTACAAATGATTTAGAAGTTTCATCAAAATTCTTATTTCAATTATTAATATTGCTTACATATTTATTTACTTTAGTTTTTTAATTTTTTATTCTGATCAGAGTTTGAACTCCCCACTCCTATATATAAATAATTTATAATTTTTTATAATAAATTATTTTTAATATCTTTAAAGGTACTATTGTTTATAAGATTTTATTTTTTATTATGAAATATTATAAAATTTCTTGAAATAAAAAATATTATAAGATATATACAATTATAAAATATAATGTATTTAAAATCACCTACTATGTAAGACTGAATACAACTTTGTAAATATATACGGTGATAAAAATAGCATTGTTTTCCTTCTCCAACCACGATGGCGGTAGATAGAGGATTTTAATAAAATAATTAACCAAAGGCATTTCTAAGCTACTACCCTCACTTTTTTTTTATGTTTTTTTTTTAAAATTTTTTTATTTTTTAAAAATAATTAAGTATTTTTTATCTTATATATTTTTTTCAAAATTTTTTAAAATGTTTTTTAATGTTTTTTAAATTTTTTTACATCTCTATTACTATTCATCTATAATTTTTTTTACTATTCATTTATAACTTAAAAAATTTTACAAAAAATACAAAAATATCTTCAAAAATTTTTAAAAAAATTATGATATAAAACTTAATTAATTAATTTTAAAAAATCAAAAAAATTTAAAAAAAATCAAAAAAAATATAAAAAAAAATTTTTAAATACCCTACCGCCCCACACATGGGGCGATAGGGTAGTAAACGCCTTGACCAAATCATCTTTCTAAATTAATATTTGTGATCCTAAAACTTCAACATAAAATATTTTTCATAATCCTTGATGAAAGAAAACATTTAACAGAAAAATAATTTTTTTCAATTAATTTTCATAAACTTAATTTATATGATTCTTATATATAAGAGGTGTTTGGCATGCACTGTCAAATTACTTATAATGTTTTGAGTAAAATATTATCTCTCATTTGATATATACTTTAATTATTTTTTTATTTTTTTATTTTAAAAATATACACTTTCTTCTCTTATAAATTAAAAACAATGTACAACTAAACTCAAAAAGAAAGCTTTTGTTAAAGTTAACCATTATCTTATGGTCAAAAGTTTAATTTTTCTAATATAAGTCATATGACCAAAATACCATTTTTTATTTTTTTTCTTCAATTGACAGTGTGACTTGTTTCATATAATAGAGGATAACACGGATGAAATGTTCTTTAATCCAGGCTTCTAGGCTATAGTTCATTCCCCTAATTATTATAAATATAAAAGTATTTAATAAAATAAATATTATTATAATTCTTAGAATAAATAATAAATTATATAAAAAACATAATTATATAAATTTATATAATATTAAATAATCTATAAATAATATATATTAACCAAAATTAAGATTTTAATATGATGAAAACTATGAAAAAATGAACTTTTTTAAAGTATATTGTTTTATAACAAAAAAATAAAATTATGAAGTAATTATATTTTTAAATCAAAAAATATATATTTTTTAAGTAATTTTATTTTTAAAATAAAAAAATATAATTTTTTTCAACTAATTATATTTTTAAAATAGAAAAAGAAAAAAATTTCAACTAATGATATTTTTAAAATAAAAAAAGAAAATATTTTCAAGCAATGATATTTTTAAAATAAAAAAATCTTTTTCAAGTAATGATTTTAAAACAAAAAAAAGAAATTTTTTTAAGTAATTATATTTTTAAGCAAAAAAAATTTTTTTTATTCTTAAAACAAAACAAAAAAACGAAATTTTCTCATTCTTCTTTTTTGTATGACACTCTTCTTCTTGTTGTATCATATTAGAGTCTTAGGGTAAGAGAGAAAGAGTAATGTGCATAACTTTTTCAATAATTTTTTAATTTATTTTTTTTAGAAAAGAATCTTAATGGAATTAATATTCCTAACATAGTTTGTTTAGATGAAAATTGAGTGTAATTAAAATATCTCTTAAGCGAGGGTATTATATTTTACTCTAATATTTTAGATGATACAAAATATTTAAGATGTCTATGTTTAATGTCATTATCTAATTAGATGTTTGGTGTCATATAAGACACTAAAATGTAATGGAATGACACAATTTTCGGTGATATCTCATATTACTAAAAAATTATAAAAATCTTATATCACACAACTTTCAACTTTATTAACTTTTTATAAAATTTTAATTATATCTTCTTTTTTTTACAATTGAATTTTAATGTCTTCTAAACATAAGAATCTTAGATAACATAATATTTTATATCTAAATATCTGATATACAAAGTCATATAATTGGTAAGATACAAATATATAGAGTTTAAAATTTTAGCAGTATGTAAATAATTAATAATCCTCATCAACTACGCCTTAGTAAGACACAAGTACAATGAATATATACAATGGATATATAAATGACCAAACCTATCTTCTTAAAAATGAATTTTTTTATTTTACAAAGAGATCTATGACTACAAGTTAAAAATTTTAAAAAGATAATAGTAAAATACTTTTTTTTTTCTTCTCTCTTGAAAGATGTTTTCATTACACGACTCTCTATTTTATTTTAAAAATATACGCTTAAAGAAAAGGAGATGCCACAGATAGATTGCTTAGGGGGTCACCAAGCAAAACTAGAAGATTAATCTTTTGAAGAGAAAAAGAAAAGCAACGATCATCCAATTTGTTCGAAGATTAATCTTTTGTAAGTAATATTTTTCTTCTTCTTAAGAATAACTGTGGGAATTTAATTGCAGTTGCAGGGATGGTACAAGAGATTACAAAGAGATGAAGTGGTGGCAGAGTGGAAGAAGGTTAAGGGAAAGATGTCTCTCCACGTTCACTGCCATATCAGTGGAGGACATTTCCTTTTAGATATATATATGCGCTAGGCTATGAATCTATGATACATCAACTTCTGTAAAGAATTTCAGTTCCTATGGTAAGTTGTATAATCATGAATCGTCTCTCTCAATTTTGTGGAAGAAAACACAAAATGAGTGGAGAATGGAGATGTTGCGTCTTGCGTGTCTAGGTATTGAAGGCCTTCGTTCACAGCGATGGCAATTTGTTCAACAACTACCTGAAGTTGCAGGATGCTTTGGTTTGGGTTTAATTTCACTCAAACATTCCAGAATTCAATAACGTAGAATGTTGTCCACAGAAGGAGCCATCCTCACCTGAACCCAGTGGGTTCCACAAGGACCATGGGCAGGACACTTTTGCAAGTAACTTGGATTTGCCACAGCCATGCCAAGAAGATTGCGACTGTTCTTTCCGCTGATGAGCCCAATCCCATGGCCTCAAGATCTTCCCCATGAAAATCAACTATATAGCGGGACTCAACACAACTATTGTGAGTCTGATGCTTGCGTGGTTGGCAATGGGCTTGATTCGCTTAAGTATAGCCATTTGTGACTGCTTTTGTTGCAAGGATGGAGATGGTAGAAGCTTTCATTGGCCATTGTATACTTTGGAATTCAGAGTCAAATTGGTTCTCAAATGCTGAGGCAGGTGCATCACTTGAAACGTAAAAGGAGTGAAAATGGAATGAGTAGAGGTATTTTGATCATATTAAATAAAAAAAAATTTTAATCAAAAGATAATAATCAACATGTTAACTTTAAATTTAATTTGAATTTAATTATAAGGTATCTTTTATTTGTAAGAAATTGTTGTAATATTTTCATAACAAAATAAATAACTGAGTAATTGAAGTATTTATAATACTTTCCTTAAAAATTAAAGGTAGAATATATTAACAGCAAGCTAAACTCGTACTCGAAGGAGCTGATGCCATCTACAAACATAATTTGATATTTCTTTTTTAATTAACGTGGGTTATACAATAAAGGGTGTTTGGTATCAGAAATATTTTAAGTTTTAGAAAGTTATATTTCAAAAATGTTTTATTCTTATAATAAGATTATAAGAAAATTTAAAAAATGTGGTTGGTTACCGCTCAAATTTGTTGAAAATGGAATGTAACATTCATATTCATATATTTATTTTATATAACATATTTTCAGGGATGTAAGTAAATTTTACAGAAATACATTTTAATTAAGTTAAAAGAAATTAAGTAAAATAATAAATGTACCAAGATAATTTCAGCATTATAAATAATTTTATTATTATAAATTTTATAATAATAATTTTATATTCTCATATTAATTAATTTTAATAAATTATATTTATTAAATATAAAAATCATTATATTTAACAAATATAGAAATTATATTTATTAAATATAAAAATTATTTTATATTTTATCATTATATAATTTTATATTCTTATATTAATTACTTTTTTTAATTTGGGGTATTATCATAGGGGTATTTAGGTAATAAAACATTCTTAAATTTTCTATTCCCTCTCAAAATTTTTCTAACCCATATGTTTTGGAATGAATGTTTCATTTACAAATTCTGAAGAAAATCGATTTTAAAAATATTTTTTCAAACATTTTACCAAACAAATGAATATTTTTTTTCACTGAACATTCTCAAAAATGTGAAAACATTCTGGATACCAAAGTTACCTGAGAGATAACTCTCTGTGTTATGTGATCAAATCATCTATCTTGGTAACCGTAGAATTTGAACTTAATTAGTATTAGAGACCATGCTATTTTTTTAATATGACAGTACAAATAATTTAATTTTTAATTTTTTACATTATTTATCATGACACCATACTTATTAGTTTAGATATTATTAATTTTTTTAATTTATTTGACTTTAATTGAAAATTTTAATTCGTAAGACTTTAATACGGTTCAATCACTGACTTATTAGTTTATCACTAATTTATTTACGTGAACAGTTACTCGACCATTGGAACAACGAAAGGTTATTGCGAACTTGAGGAAGAAACGTATGATAATTGATAAACAACATTTGGTCAAAGGTAGTTTTGTTTTCAGCTTAATTCAAACTAACAGCAAAAAACAAAATGATTCAAATTTTGAATTACGGAGAGAGAGAGTTATGTCATCAACTGTGATGAAAAGTTTTCTTCGATAAAAAGACTAGGTCAATATATATAATATAATAATTTTATTACTTATTAGTCCATATTAATATATATGATTTAAATAATTTTTAATATATATTTTGATTTGACAATAATTATGTCACAAAATATTTTATTATATTTTTAATTTTTAAGAAATAGTAGGATGAATATGCCCTTAAAATTACATGTTATGTCAAATCACTATTATATAAAAATGCCCATTTACCTTAATTTTGTTTAAGTAGAGTTCAAGCACATTCATTAGCTTTTCTTTATTATTTTTGTGAATAATAAAGAAAAGTAATGATTTAAACTCATATAAGGGAGCCCGTTTAGTATTGAGAATGTTTTTATATTGTTAAGAAAGTAGAGTTGAAAAAAAAAATTCTTTAATAAAAGATTTAAAAAAATATTCTTGAAATGTATATTTTTAAAGAATACATTTTCTTCAAATTTTACAAATTAAAATTTTTTTTCAAAATGCGTGAGTTAAAAAAATTATGACAAAAAATAAAAAAATTAATTATTATCTAAATATCCCTTTAATTTATCCCAAAAAATCACAACTATTTTCTTCCTTCCTCACTTGTTTCGTCATCATCCTAAACTTCTCCATCATTATTCAAGCCTCATTATGTAGTCTCTCACCAAAACACAGCATTCTCAAGCAAAAATGGATGTCGACAATGATTCGAAGGATCCGAAACTTGAAGATGCGCCCATGCAAATGGATTCCGATGACTCTTCCAACGTTGAAGTTATATCCACTCAAAACTTGCTTCTCTCTTTATGGTTTTCTTTTCGTTTTAGAAAATGAGGGGGAAGTGAAAGAAGATACAAAGTTTGTAGCTTGATTGAGGATTTCCTGGTCAGAATGTTTTGACTTCATGCGACTATGGCTCAAAGTATTGTTAACTGGTTGTTCTGATAAAAATCAACCCTAACATTTTTTTTATTTTGGGTTTATTTTACTTTGAATACTATATTAAATTCCTTATGTATTGTTCTCCAAAAATTGTGAAAATATATTAGTAAGGAATGTACTACTGTTTGGAGGCTACACTGGAAATATCATATTTTTTTCATAATTTTTTAATAATTTAATCTTTTTAATAAATTTATTTTTAATTTGATTGAATTATTTGTAATACTTTTTAACAGAAATATAAAACTATTATTATAAAATATTTATAATAAAATTATTTATAATATTGAAATTATCTTGGTACATATATTATTTTACTTAATTTCTTTAATTCAATCAAAGGATCTTTTTGTAAAATTTACTTATATTCTTGGGAATATATTACATAAAACAAACATAAGAATATAAATGCAGCAAATTATTCCTAGAAAAATTATATAATAACCAAACACATATTTTTAAATTTTCTAAAATTTCATTCCTAAAATAAAACATTATTGGAATGTCAACTTTCTAAGCCTTTAAACATTTCTGGTACTAAACACTGCCTAAGTTATTTTAAATGAAAGTGCCATTTAAGTTTTAAGCTTATGCTTCATTTTACAGGTTATTTGTATAAAGGGAAATGGAATTGCTCTGTTTTGGCTTAACAAAACTTAGGGAGAAAAAGGGGAGAAGGAAAACGATTTGTAATTTGTAAATGCATGTGCTTCTTTTTTGTTGTCTCTTATTCACTATACAACGAACAATGAGAGTTTTTGCATATATATTGGAAGCTATGACTTGTCTATAGTGCCCACCACTAAAGTTACGCTGTTGGGATCTTTTGCCCGAGAAGAGAAAAGCTGTTAAAATGAGTTAAATTTGTTGGGTTGGCACGCCTAACTTGTTTAAAATGATGGGTTGGGTTTAGGAGTATATAGCCTGTCAAAATGGCGATCTTTATGACAACAAAATAATACTATTATCACTACTCTGTAAGGCCAACATAATTCGGCCTGTTTAACAGCTCTATTGACAATATAGGCATAATGATGGATACTAAGAAGTAGGAAGATGTGAATATAGATATAAAATATGAGAAAAAAATGTAAGATACAATACGACATACATTATATGTTACCCTACAATTCCAAAAATTGGACTGTAGGGCTACATTTTTTTTATTTTTGTACTTTTTTAATTTTATTTTTACTTTTTGAAATTAACGTGGTGTTTTCTATGTTTAAATTTTTTTTAAATTTTTTTCACTTTAGGTACTATTTATTTAAAATAATTTTCAAACTAAATAATACAAGTAGAATTTTAAATATATTCACATTTTATTAAAATATTATATATTTATATTATATTCTCTCATTAAAAAAAAATATGAATTTTACTTGTATGAAATATTAATATTTTTTTTAAAAATAAATACAATTATAAGTGATATGTCAATCGTATTAACTATGTAATTGGGCAAAAAAAGAATTTTATTTAGACACTTCAATATGCGTATTGTGTCTAATACCACGATATATCAAATATAAAGACATGATAACAAAATAACGTGTTTGTACTTTCTACATAAGTACCGATATTTATAAGATAATGTTACAAAATGAAGGAATAAATTTGGAAGGGTGTTGAAGGAAGATTTGGATATGATCCTTTTACAGCTTTTCTCTCAATTGTTACGGTTCAAATATTTAGATAATCATAATCATGACATGTGACAAACATTTAAAAGAATAATTTTTCATCCTTTTCCATTTTCAGATCCCCTTCAAGCTTTTGCAAGACTGCAATGGAAGCCATTAACAGTTTTAGTTGCACGCCTTCCCATGGCTCCTCAGACGACTGCAAAGGAAGAGCAGCAGCTGGAGGAGCACTAGCAGCAGAGGCTATAACAGTTAGATCTCTCTGATTCGGTCTAACACAAAAAGCAAACTTTGTGCTGAGTTGCAAGTGTTTGAAAGATGAAATTGTATTTGTAGTTTCAATACTTTGTAGGGAGTTTGAATTTGGTGAAGGAAACCATGGGGAATTGAATGGGTTGGGTTTGGGAAGAGGAGATGGGCGAGACGTATAAATTTCATAATAAATTTGGGAAATATTATGCTACCGTCTTGGGTGGTAACTTAGTGTTCCGTACTATTAATATTGTGAGATAATTATTGTCAAATCAAAATATAATTGAAAAGTATTAAAGTCATATATATTAATATTAATGACAATATTATATTATATATATTGACGTAGTCTTTATAACCAAAAAAATATTTGAAAATGAAAAACAAAATTCACAACTTTGCATCACATTTGATGACATAACTCTCTCTCTCTCTCTCCGTCATTCAAAATTTGAAAACAAAACTACCTTTGACCGAATGTTGTTTATCAATTATCATACGTTTCTTCCTTAAGTTCGCAATAACCTTTCGTTGTTCCAATGGTCGAGCAAGTATTCACGTAAATAAATTAGTAATAAACTAATAAGTCTCTGATTGAACCGTATTAAAGTCTTACGAATTAAAACTTTTAATTAAAGTCACATAAATTAAATAATAATAATAATATGTAAACATTATTAAAAGTGATTTAGATAGACTTGTATTTTAAACAAATATCTTAAATAAAAGTGATTTAAACAAATATCTTATTGTATAACCCACGTTGATTAAAAAAGAAATATCAAATTATGTTTGCGATGACATCCTCTCCTTTGAGATGAGTTAAGCTTGGTGTTGATATATTCTTCCTTTAGTTTTTGAGGAAAGTATTATAAATACATTTC
>JASKGM010006162.1:0-11385 GCA_034509205.1 Ceratonia siliqua
ATATATATATATATATATATATATATAGAGAGAGAGAGAGAGAGAGAGAGAGAGAGAGAGAGAGAGAGAGAGAGTTTATGTAATCATTAAGTTTATATTAAACTCATTTAGCTCATTTAATTTTTTTAGTTCAAATAAGCTCATTTAGTCAATTTAACATATTTATATAATTTCATAATATATATATATATATATATTTAATTAACCTTTCACGATCTACACAAGTCGAGCATTAAATTTTCAAGCTCGCTTTGTTTTATTAAGTGAACTTTATATTATGTTCAAACTCGTTCAATTAATAAATAAACCGAATCGAGTGATAAGATTAAAGTTGATAAACTCAAAGATTTTGGGAGAAATCTCTGCTGCATTAATTCAAACGGTTTGTCTATTATATAGCCTTACAAGTGAAACAGAATGAAAACATAACTGAATGAACAACTACCCCACGTATATTAGGAACATGGCCCTATATCAAATACATAAACTAAACTTCCCTAAAGCTAGGAACAACTAATAACCATAACATAATGGAAACATAACATAATAAACATTAATAGATTGTCACAACGTGACGACCGATAAAAAAGCTATCATTTTATGACTTGAGGAGAAAGATAATTGGAATCCTTAAAAAGTAAAGAAATTTGGTTATTGGAACCAGAGGAAGGGTTCGAAAGTCTAATTACGTGTGGGAAAAGTGTTAGGTACTCCACAATGTTCATCTTTAAGGACAGTTTCCCTAGATCATTTATGTTTAAAATTTTATTTATTTTGATTAACCTCTTTTTGTTAAAAGACAAAATATGAAAGGACCAAACCTACTTTACTAGGTAAGTGCTTATATATCCTAAAAGGGATCAATGTCAATGAAATTCATAAATATTTGGATAAGTTAATGAGATATACGATTTATTGCCTAAGGATGCTAAGGCATTAGGGGAAGATAAACATCTACTTTAAGCCTTCAAAAAGCTAGGACATTTTGGGGAGAATAGACCTCCACTAAAAGTCTATGAAGGTCAGGACATTAGGGGAAGATGAACCTCCACTAAAACCTTTGGGAGCTAGAACAGTGGGGGGGAATAAACCTCCACTAACAGTTTAAGGAAATTAGGACATTAGGAGAAGATAAACTTCCACTTATAGCCTTAAAAGAAATGAATATCTTCTTAAAATTGTTATATTTTTTATGGGCCTTTGAAATCTTTTATGAATTAAATGGATTTAGAAACCTTTGACGGACATGCTAATTGAGCCTTTAGAATCCCTTTGAGGAAAATAACATTAGGCTTTTGGAACCCCTTTGAAAAATAATTTAAGTGGGCCTTTGAAATCTCTTTGAAAAATAATTTAAATGGTTCTTTAGAACCCAAATTTCTTCAAAGGATAATGTACTCAAACCGAAAAAGTTCCAAGTCTATGGGCCTTAAACCCAAATTTAGTCCTTGAAATTTGTTAAGTGAGTTTTTTGGCTTGAACCCATAAGTCGTTTTTAAAAGGAAGAAAAACTTAACAATTATTTCATTTTTAAACATAATAAAAACCTGATTTATTTTCAACTAGGTTTTTTGGGCCTGACTTTTATTTTCAACATGAACCTTAACCTTTTAACTTTGATTTCCCATTTCCTTAAGGCCTTTGGAGCCTTATACCTAAAAATTTCTCTCTTATTTTTGTCATTTTCTTAAAAGACAACAAAAGGAACTGAATAGGCTAAAAAGTACAAGCGAAGAAAAGAAACAGATAAAAATAATAAAATAGAATAGCATAAAATATAACATTAAAGGAAAATGTAAAATGAAGAAGGAGAAAAACTAAAGGCTAAGTCTCATAACAAATAAGACAAAATAGAATGTTAAATAAAAAAATAAAAACTTATACAACCCAATAACATAACAAACTAACAGAAGTAACTTAAAATAAAATAAATAATAAACACAAAAAAAAAAAAAACATATAGCTTATACAAAGAGAAGAACAAAAATCATCCACAAACAGGTAAGGGTATTTATTTGAGAAACCATTGAGCTCAAAGGCTTGGAGATTCACATGCCTTGATAGATCAATCCACTTGCTCGTTGGTAAATGAAGTATAACCAAAAACAATGGATTGAAAATAAACTTCGAATATTTTTAAAAAACTATTCTAATACCAAAAAAAAACTGCTTCAAGTTTGTCATAAAAGGGTTCAAACAAAACATTGCAGACTTAAGAAATTTACACCCAAATGGATGTAGATTCAAATTTTCAATAAAGATCCAGACTATGGTAATAAATAACTTCCAACTAAAATGAATATTTTGAATCCAAAATTAATGAGATACCTAAAACATCACCAGTGAATTAAAGCTTCAATTTTAGACAAATTAGTTCAATGCACGAAAATATGGATTCTAAACAAGTTAAATTAGTATACAACAATGTAACAAAAGCCCAAATTTGAAGTAGGTTGAAACACAATTCGAAAATCCAGATTGAAGGAAATCAAATTTATTACTCAAGATATAACCACATTCCAGATTTAAAATAGCTCAAATCATCATTAGAAAATCCATATTAACTGAGGTTGAAACACCATTTGGAGTGTGTTTAAAACTCTTATTTGAAATAGGCAATTTTATCACTCAAAGTTCTAGAAAAACAAACCCCCAAATTAAATCATGATACAAAATTAATTCTTCAATGAGTAACAGATCAAGGCCACGTGAATCTCCCTTTTGTTGTTGGGTTCATGGAACCTAGGGTATTATCATAGCTTAAAAAATAAAGCAAAGGTGGAATATAGGAGCAAACAATAAAATGAGGTTTACCTCTATGAATCCGTTTGAGGAAAATCTTCTCTTTCTCTTCAAAATCAACGATCCCCTTAATTAGTCTTTCTCGGAACCCCAAAGTTGATGACCACGCTCCATATAATGTTAGGGGTGGGTAAGCTATAGAGTAGGGGCTGATACTTGCAGCTAAAAAATGCACCAATGTACAGGGGTTGCAAAGTATGGGTAGATTGCAGAGCTTGTTGTGCATGGTTAAGAGAGGAAGAGAGAGATCAACATGCAATTTGCATGACTAGGGTTAGATGACAGCAGGGGAACCAAAAAGGGAGTTAGGGTTGCTGTTTGCCAGAGATGGTGAGAGTGGCAGGTTGGAGCAGAGAAAGAGGGGACTAGAAAGGTAGAAGATGCTGTCTATGTCCAACGTACGATTATTAGAAGGTGAAAGGAAAGAAAAGTGAGAGAAAATTATGGGAAGAAGGGGAATACGGTTCTAATGAGGGGCTACTAGGGTTTACAAAATGAGAAAAGTGAGAGGGCTGAGAAGAAACGAGAGGCAAAGGGGTGGCTAGGTTTTTTGGGAAGGGGATAGAAGGTGACTATCACAACGTGACGGCCGGGAAAAAGGCGTTGTCATGACCTTAAGGTGACAAAAGGAAAAAATACAGAGATAAAAGATGGAATCACCACTAATTAATTAGAAGGATAATTGGAATCCTTTTAAAAACTAAATACTAGCCCTTGGAACTAGAGGAAGGGTTTAGGAGTCTAATTACATGTGGGGAAGGTGTTAAGCATCCCATAGCGTCCATCCCTAAGGATGGTTACCCTAAATTATTTGTACTTAAATTTATTATTGTTTGAATTACCCCTTTTATTGTCGCAAATTTTAGAGAAAAATAAAGAAATGAGAGGATTGGACCTGTCTTACTGTGTAAGTGCCTGCATACCCCTATGAGATCAAGGTCCACATAGTTCGGGTTAATTAAATTAAAATTTGCCTAAGAGGGATTGAGACAATATGGGAAGGTGAGTTTCCACATAAGGTCCAACAAAATGAGAGATTAATTCTCTACATAATGTTTGAGAGAATAAAGACAATATGGAAAAATGAATTTCCACTTACGGCTTGACAATATGGGATAGTTTAAGAGCCTTGGAGCAAGAACTGAATTTGTGATGCCAGGGGGTCAAAATATCATTTTTTGAAAATACTAGGGGTCAAACTTGGATTTTTTTTAGAAGTATTAAGGTTAAAACTTGAATTTGAAAAGTATTGGGTCAAAACTCAAATTTTGAAAAGTATTGGGGTCAAAACTTGAAATTTGAAAAGTATTGGGTCAAAACTCAAAATTTGAAAATTATTGGGTTAAAACTCAAATTTTGGAAATATTGGGGTCTAAACTCAAATTTTGGAACTAACTTGTAGACATTGGACCCTTACTTTAATGAAACATGTTTTTGCAACTCCTTAAACTTATCATAAAAATTTAACAGGAATGGATCCTTTAAACCCATTTTAAAAGACAACACTTTAATTAGGTTTCTTGAATCACATTTTTTGTAAAATAAATTGGAAAGGCTTTTCGGGATCTGTTTTAGGAAAGATGGACATGGGTCTTCAAGACCCATTCCTTGAGTTTAGTGATTTTAGAACAGAGGTTTTGGGCTTTGGATCCAACTACCCCCTTTATGGAGATATTCTTCCCATAGAAATATTTTAGGAAATAAGAAAATAATCTTATTTGAATGTATGAAAATTAACCATAAAATTATCTAAACATGGAATCAAGGCTATTCAAACCCAATGAAATAACATAATAAATGAAAGACAGAATCATCAAGGGTGGTCCCCCAAAAAAATGGTTTAACTCAGCCATATTCGAATACATTAAGGAGTGCCATTAGATAGGTCCGGGCTCAATAAGTTTGAACTAGGATCCAATTTTTTTGAACAGCTAGACAAAACCCATATTCAAAACCTATTGTCCCTATAAAGTATTGCATGATCATGATAATTCTAGATGAAACAAACTCGGCATGAACTCTAAGCCTGATTTGAACAGAACTCCAAATTCTATGCTCACTATTCTAGCATCAGGTTCCTCCAAGAAGCTGAATAAACTGAATCACATCATAGTTTAAAGTGCAAATCTCCTTTGAATTTGAATCAACATCCAGATCGGCTTCAGGAAGATTTTACAAATAGTTTTGAATCATTTTAAATTGCTAGCTAAAACCAGAATTTGATCACCACACAGAAAAAGATAGCTGACCTTGAATTAAACTAATCACAACTTTGTTAGACAAATCAGAACCCACTTAACACAAATCGAAATAAACTCTGAGCCATGTATGGAAACTGATTCATAATCACACATTAACAAACAAGTCGTTATGGATACAGGATGAGAGATGAAAAACAACCGAATTAAACAACAATAATGCCTAAATCCAATCTCAGATTAAAGATAGCATACAAGCACTAATAGAATCAGATTGAGAACAACAATCTTGCCAGGGAACCACAGATTATATTCTATTCACAACCCAAATGACGGCTTATCCAAAACTTATGGTTTAATCATCGATTATTCATAATCAAGAGGGATGTGTAAATAATTAATAGTGAACTTTCTTGACCTAGCAAATTTGAATTCGAAATCAACCATCACAATAAGAACTAGCACCAACAATAATCTTTAAAAATTACAGACCATAAACCCATGTTCAAAATCTTGAATCAATTCCAAATTAATAGAAGAAAAAGAAACAGACCAGTATTGATTCTGAACCAAACAGTGACACAAATTAAGAAAGAAAAAATGAGAAGCAAACCTTTATCTTCATCTTAGCAACGACGCCTCTTCTTTCTGAAGGATGATCTCCTAACTTTTTTTTTCTTCTCCTTCTGGTTTGATTAGCCCTTGATTTATAATCCCTACATATACCCCATTTTTTGCATTTTTTGGGACAAATCCCTTGATCCCAGCTGATGAATTAACCCTGAAATGCCATCACAGGAAAAATTTCTTTGCACATGGTTGGCACAAAGCCGTGAAGTCAGAGAGCCCATGCCTCTTTTTGCCGAGAATGGTGACTCATAACCTGGTTAAGCTGAAAGCAAAACGAAGCAAACGTAGGAATAAGATGGGGGATACTTTTGGCTAAGGTTCAGCAAAGGTATGAGACGAATTAAGCGATGACTCTGATGCGTGGTGGTGATCAGAGGGGAAAGGTAATGACAGAGGCAGGCCTGCTCTGGAGGTTGATCAGGGAAACATATAAAGGAGAAAGGGACATTTTCTAAGGAAATGCAAAAGGGTTATGCGTGAAGAAAAGGCATAGGGCAGAGAAAGGGATTACGCGCGTGATGGTTGAGAGAAGAAAGGGACAGAGTGCAGTTGGAGAAGGGAAAGGGAATTGAATCTGGGTTATGGGTTTGGGCTAGCTAGGTGGGTTGAGTTGGGTATTTGGGCTGCCAGAACAAGACAGTTTTAAGACCTTAATTGATTTGATTTTTTTAATTTCCTTTTTACATATTTTTTTAATTATCTCTTTTATTATTATATATATTTTTAATTTGGTGATTTTCATTCTTCCCACTTAATATATTTTCTTTATTATATTCATTATTTATTTTATTATTATTATTATTATTATTATTATTATTATTATTATTATTTAAGGAATTCTTAGACAAAATCAGGTGTTTACAGTGAGGGTTAAAGTTTAGGAGGAGATGAGGGGTTAAGTGACTTCCGAATCTGGTTATTGGTGGTGGATTGGGTCAATGGGTTATTTGGTTAAGCTGAAGGAGTTGAATCCAAATTAACTTGAACCAAGGCTGCTGCTGGGCTAGCAAGGGAAATGTTAAACGATTAAGTGATGGTGGGCTTGAGGGAGAGTTGGGTTGCAAGGTTTAAGGAGAAAGTTAGGCTACAAAGATAAAAAACAGAAATGAGGGAATAGGTTAGGTTAAGAAACAAAAGTGGATTAGGGTTTTTTGTTTTTGTTTTGTTTCTTTCTCATTTTGTATTTTATTTTGTATTTTGGTTTTCTTACTTTGTATTTCATTTTTGTATTTTCAATTTTTGTATTTTGTATTTTGTTTTTATTTTGTACCCATTTAAAAAAAATAAACCTAGATAAAATTAACTTTTACAGTTACCCTTCTTTACTTGTCTCTTGATAGGAAAATTCAGAGAAAACTGTTACTTTCCAAATTCACTTATAAAGAGCAAGTAAAGAAAAGAAACACATTTTGTTTGGCAAGGATTCTTATTGCAGTATCGGGGTAAAATCAACATACAAGGTGAATTTGAGAATGGTACAAAATGAATCAACGTACACAGTGAATTTTGTAAATTTAGTATGGAATAAATCAACATACTAAGCGAATTTGAATATGGTACGAAATGAATCAATGTACACAATGAATTTCAAAAATTTAGTATGAAATATATCATCACACAAAGTGAATTTGAATGAATTAATTGGAGATTGTGTGAGGCTCTCCATGTACTTTTCTTCTAAATGGGATTTTTTGTTGCCTTCCCACTAAATAATTTGCACAAAGCCTGGTGGTAGACTTAAACAATGGTAAGCCATTCACCATGTCATTCTATTGAAGTGTCTTTAAGCCTTTAAAGCTTAAGTGGCCATACCTGCAGTGCTATAGATGCTACATGTTCTTCGTGGTTGTGGTGAAACAAGTGGAAGCAACTGTGAAGTGTCTTTCACTATGCATCTATAAGAACTACTTCTGCCTCTGCAACATGTATCCCATTTTCCACCAATCCCCAATACTCCTTGGAATGCAAGACATTTTCCATAAGCAACGCCCAATTATCATAGTGTTCATCAAACTTAGGCACTACTAGTTGTACAAAGGAAAACTCTGCCATTATTTTGCTTAACTTGTATACGTACACAATGACTGGTTCACTTAGAAGACTATGACTTCTATATGCTGTCACGCCCTAAAGATAGAGCTTTGATACCAAATGATAGGATTAAAGCTGATAAACTTAGAAATTTTGGGAGAAATCTCTGTTGCATTAATTCAAACGATCTAGCTATTATATAGCCTTTCAAGTGAAATAGAATGAAAACATAACTGAATGGACAAATACCTTATGTATGCTAGGAAAGTGGCCCTATATCAAATACATAACCTAAACTTCCCTAAAATCTAGGAACAACTAAGAACCATAACATAATGGAAAGATAACATAATAAACATTAACAAATCTTAACATCAAGTTGAGTTCAAACTATTCATTAATAGTTCAGTTCAGTTCATTTACAAAATTATAGCCTTAGTGGTGCTGGAATGTTAAAGATGGTGTATCTAAGCTTGATAGTAGACGGGCTAACTTGTCAAGTAAGGTGCGCAGCGTATTCGATTTCTTTCAAGTTCCAATGATAGTTCTTCAGATTATGGTATATTGGTGGCTTCCAACACTTCTGGTGGTGTTAAATTTTTGAAACACAACTTATAAGTGGGGGAACTGGGTTTTGGCTGAAAGGGTGAACTTTATGACTAAACCCCAACAAAATCTAGCAATGAACAATGATGAATTTCTGACACTTATCTATCCCTTTGTGCAACACGATTTCACAGCACAACGGTTATGCCAATAGATCGAAGTTGACCTTTGTTACCAATTTGACGTAGAACTAAGAACAAGAACACAATAGTAATTTGAAGTCTAAAATACAAGGATGAGTCTATCATACCCTTGTACGGTTTAGCTACATACAATACCCCTATGACATATTTGCTATCTAAGTGACATGTGTATATTAAAACCGGTTTATGATAATCGGGTGAGTTTATTATACCCTTGTATGGTTTAGTTACATACAATATCCATTAACTCATTTGCTATCTAAGTGACATGTGTGTCTACTATAGCAAAAAAAGTAGTTAAACTTAGTGTTAAACCTCTTTGAGCAACCAGGTTAGAAAAACAAACTTTGTGCAAGTGCAAATAATAATGAGATAAGGATAAGAGAGAATCACACTGAGATGTATAATGGTTCAGATCCAAAAATATTAGATCCTACGTCTACTCCCCAAACATAAACCAAAGAAAATTTTACTATATACCTAATCACAAGTACAGGTGCAAGCTTCACAAGCTGTTACAACTAAACCTTGGTTAACCTTTTCTCCTACTGACTTTTTCAAGAACCTAACTATACTCTATCATAAGCTCAAGTACTCACAATGTTTTACAACCTCCCTGGGCAACCTTATAACCACTAGGTTTTTTCTCATAAGAACCTAGCAAAACATTAACACTACTAAATATTTCTCACAGGTGAACCATGCAAAAGTTTATAGAAAAATATTTGGATAATTTCAAGTAAGCTCAAATTCCCTCAAGGTAAATAAACCAATAAAGCTCAATGGGGGTATGGTTTTCTCTAATGTAAGTTCAAGATGGACAGCCTTTGAATGTATATTTTATCTCTTCTCCACGGCCTCTATATGTATATTTCTCTATGTTGCAACTTTGTTGAATGTGGCTATTTATACTTTAGGATATAGATGTTGTGCTTCATTAGTCGTTGAGTTCATGATTATTCTGCAAAGAGCTTCATAGTCATTGATTGCCTTGATTATACAACTGAGAGCTTCATAGCCATGGATTGCCTTGATTATTCAACTAAGAGCTTTAAGGCAATTGATGTTTGATGGCAAATGATACAGTAAAAACATATTACTCTGGGAAGCAAAATAAAATTAAATACCAAGTTATTAAAATTTCATAGTTCATAAGTAATGATTCTTCATTTAGATTAAAATTGTCCTCATAGTCATATAATGTTAGGATCCATTAGAGTCCCATGGAAGAACCTAAATTGAGAATTCAACTATCCATCTCCAGGATCAGTTCAACCAGAAAGCAAGTCTAAGTTCCCACCTTTAGGATTCCTTATGCAACTGAAGAAAAGCTTCGTTGAGATTCCTCACTCAATTAGGACGCAGTACAAAAGTGATTCTACACTTCTCCTCCGAGATTCTTTACTCAACCAAAGAGGAGGATCAACCCTCTACCAGGATTTCTCACTCATTGGTAGAGGTTGTGATTTGCATCTAGTGTTCTACCACAGCCTTATCAAGGATCCCAAAATAATTAATTCCAAAATTTCAAACTTTCCCAATAAAATTTCACTAAATGTAAACACCTGATTTTATCTAGGTATCCCTCAAAATTTTGGGATTAATAAATTTCTCTTAAAAAAAATGTATATAGTGAAAAAATAATAAATAAAAAATACATAATAATCAAAATAAATAATAATAAATAAAAATAAGAATAAAAGAAGGAAAAAATTAAAACAAACAAAAATCATCATTAAAACAAACAAACAAAAGAGCCCAATGAACCAAAAAAAAAAAAAAGGGTTCAGCCCACTTTGTTCAGCCTAACAACTCAACAAACCGGTTCAACAGTCCAGCCCACCCACCCAACCCACCAATCCAGCCCAACCTGGATACTTGACCTAAATGCCTACATGCACCTTGAAACCCTAAACTGGCACGGATCTCTTTTCCATTTCCCCCAATTCCTATCTGCCCCTACGGAACTGTAACTCTGCTCCAATGTCTCTTTTCCCCCCATCTTTGGCATAAGCTTCCAACGCATCCCTTTCCCCTCTATCTTCCTTTCCTTTTCGCATTGTGTACCTGTGTTGCTGCTCTGACCTTCAACTCGCTAGCCTCATGCCTTTGCAGCAAGACGCCCTTGGCCCTCTATTGCTCTGCTCTGCTCGTAACTTGTAACCTCCATGCACGACACGGTACATGCCCGGTTGATTCCCGAGGGCTGAAGCCTCATCCTACATGGGATTTGGTCTTAGGATGAGGCTATATAAGAATCAGAAAATGAGATAGCAAGGGATTTTTTTAGGAGAGAAGAGAACAGAGGAGATCACAAAAAATGTGAAACGAAAAGGGTCCGAGAGCTAATAAGGGAAGAGTTTTGGTGATGTGAAAGCTCTGATTTCAGGTTTTATCCCGCGAAGGTTACTAATTCCAAACTAGTCATAATTGTGTATAAATGTTATTCAAGATTGGATTTGATTTGATTTTTGCTTGATCCAGTTTGTGTTTCATTTTTGTTTTGGTTTGTCCTAAACCCGCAAGAAATTTGTATGCTTTAATGGGTGATTTTGAGTTTGTTTCTTTCTGTGGTCTTGAGTCAGTTTTCATTTGGGTTTAACTGATTTTTTTTTTTGAACAAGTTTGTTTGAGTTTCGCTATCCCTTTTCTTCCTACTCCTCTGTGATAATCAAACTTCGTTTTTTAGCTTGCATCTAAACAGGAAATGCTTCAAGGTCACTTGTGAGGCCATCCTAAAAACAAATTTGGCTGTTAATCCAAACTCAGTAAGGATTGGCATCAATCATCAGAGTAAGGGTAAAGTTTAGGTTCAGCCTTAAGTTTTCTTTTGGGATTGCATTCTCGATTCAGTCTATATATCACGATTATACACTGAGTTAGGGAAGTCTATCTCTAGTATAGGCATGGCATCACCTTTGGGTTTCAGTCTATTAAGACTAAATGTGGCATAATCATAACATGGAAAGGATTTC
>JASKGM010006164.1:0-11383 GCA_034509205.1 Ceratonia siliqua
CTGCAATTCCTTGAGAGATCGACCTCGGAGTAAACTTATCATTAGACTATTAGTGATTCGTGCACTTGCGAGCATTTTAAATTTGTACATCATAGACCGATATAAAAGTTTGGTGAAAGACTGCTCAAGGCTTTTTGGAAAAAAGCAGGTCATTAGGAGAAAGTAATTCCTGTGATCCAACTGGACAGACAGTTTTTAAAAAGTAAGGAACCAATTCCTGGGAGAGAGAACGGTTTAGTCGAGTCTCCTTGGAAGCGCAAGGTACATTTTCAAAATGCTTGCTTTGTTCAAAAATCAACTGGCATTGAGGTTACATCCCATGCCTTGTTCAAAAATCATCCTACATAGAGGTTACATCCCATGCTTTATTCAAAAATCATCCTACATTGAGGTTACACCCCGTGCCTCATTTTTAATAAACCGCATTGAGGTTACATCCCATGCTTTATTCAAAAGTCATCATACATTGAGGTTACATCACATGCTTTGTTTGAAAATCCTAGCGGTATGAGGATTATCCCTGGCCTCGTTTAAAAGAAAAAGAATGCTCATGTCATTTTCAAAAATCTCGGCATTGTGGTCTTACTCCCTTGCCTTATTCCAATTCCTAGATACAGGATTTCATTCCCTTATCTCCTTACCTAAATTCTAAAATTCACTGCGTACGTCAATTTGTGCCGTACCAGTTTTCAATTATTTAGTACGATGAGTTATTCGGTACTAAATTTCAAAATTTCGCTGCGTATGCCAATTTGTGCCGTACCAGTTTCAGTTATTTAGTACAACGAGTTATTCCATACTAAATTTCAAAATTCACTGCGTACATCAATTTTTTTCGTAACAATTTTCAGGTTATTTAGTATGATGAGTTATTCCATACTAAATTCTCAAAATTCACTGTATACGTCAATTCTTCCATACTAGTTTCAGTTATTCAGTATGACGAGTTATTCCGTACAAAATTCAAAAATTCACCGTGTACGTCAATATTTCTGTACTTGTTTCCAAATTATCTAGTACGACGAATTATTCCGTACTAAATTTCAAAAATTCTACTGCGTACGTCAATATTTCCATACCCATTTCTAAATTATTTAGTATGATGAAAATATTCCATATTAAATTCCTAAACTTCGCTGCATACGTCAATATTTACGTACCAGTTTCCAAATTATTCGCCATGACAAGTTATTCCGTGCTAAATTCTAAAATTTCACTGGGTATGCCAATTCTTCCGTACCAATTTTTTGGGTTATTTAGTATGATAGAAATATTTCATACTAAATTCCTAACTTCCTGATTCGCAATCCTCCATAGCCTCAATCGAGGTATCCCTTGCCATTTTAATGTGTTCCTGGACAAAATCTGTGTTTTGTCTTTACTTATTCGTTACAGGAAAATATGAAAAAATCACTTATCATTCATCTTTCCTGTTAAGAAACAAGTAAAGAGAGGCAACTGTAAACACTGAATTTCAGGCACAAAACAAAAATAGTAACAAAAAAATAAAAATATATTATAACAAAAATTGTGATAAAAAAACAGAAAATAAAAAAAATGATGATAGATAAGAAAAGTGGAAAAAAAATAATAAAAATTAAAAAAAATTAAAAAAAAGAAAAAAGAAAAAAAGAAAAAAAGAAAAAAGAGAGAAAAGAAAAAGAACCCATCGTCCTCACAAGCCCACTTCGTTCGCAGCCCAATCCACCAAACCGATCCCTTTCAGCCCAACCCAATACCCACAACCCGGATCCATAATCACCACGCAACCCCACTCCTCTGCTACCCATTCCTTTGAAAATGACACTCTCCTATGCCATTCTCTCTGTAAAATCACTCTCCACGCAACCCCACTTCTCTGAACACCCATTCCCTGCAACCCCATTTCTCCCACGCGACTACTTGCCCATCTTCCTGCCTTCGTACAACCACTCTCTGATCTTCCCCTCACCCTTACTCCATCGTGAAATATAAAACAGTAGGAGAGGAATTCCTTGGCTATAAAGGAGCAGGAAACCAAGAGCAAAATGGGGGTTTGGAATTTGAAGGAGGAAGCCCGCGGAAAAGAAGGAAGATTTGAAGAGAAAGGAAAGAAAAGACTTGAGGTTGCAGTTAGAAGGAGGATTTCTGTTTCTTTAGAAAGGTGTGCGTATTTTGAATTTCTGCTGGATACTGGATATCATTACATGTTATGTTATCTTTCTTGCTCTAAGCTTGGTTGAGAGGTGGACTTGAACTTGCTGGGAAAGCTTATTGGTATTATTTTTTTTTCTTTCTTTCTCTTTTCTATTTAGGCATTCTGTGGGCCTTTTGTATTCTAGTTTCTCTATCTTATTTATTTTGTTTTATGTGTTGTTAGGGGTTTTGGGTTTGACTTGAAAGAATTTTTTTTTCCTTTGCTGAAAAAACAAATATGGAGAACAAATTTAAAGTCTTGTTTTCATCCATTAATATTAGTGTCTGGTCCATAATTGAGTGGTTGGATGGTAATATGAAATTATGATAGGAGGGGAGTCTTGGTACTAAATTCTTTTTGGTGGCTGGGTTAGAGTTGTGGTACTGGTATTAGGTTCATAATAATTTTAATACATATTATACCAAAAATTTTGGTGCAGTCCTCATGAAGTTTCGGTCTATAACTAGCCTAAATACAAATTAATCTTTTGTGGTCATAGTTTCTTTCCTGTTCTTTTATGCTTATGCAATTATGTCAAAATAGAATGCAAAGACTATTTTGAGGTTTGTTGCCAGAGGTATGGGTCGTGTTATTGGTGGATGTTGGTGTGTCCCATTTTGATAAAAAAGGTGATCCCAATTCAGGTGCACCCCATTTTGATTAATGGAGTTTGGCCTGTTTCTCTTCTTTTTTAGTTCAAATCTGGTGTTTCAAGAAGGGGTTGAATTCAAATATATTTTTTGTGTGTCAAGCTGGTTAGATAAATACAAAGTTATTTTCATTGGGAATCAAAATAATGATGGATGGTTCAAATTCATTTTCATATGTGGGATGGGTACTAACCTTTATCGTAAAAGAAAAGTAAAAAAAACAACAAATCTGATTCATTTTGTTAAAAAGGAAAGCAAATTAAGTTGATGATGATTTGTGTTTTGTACCTTTGATTCAATTTGGTTTATGATTCAAACATAATGTAGATTTGCACCTTTCCCTTTAGAAAATAGAAATAAATTTTTTTTCTTTCCTTTTTATTTCCAGATTTAATTTTTTTTTAATTTTTGTTTCTTTTTAAGTTAAATTTTTTTCTATTCCTTTTCAGATTTTGTTTCTTTGTTTTTTTTCTCTCTCTTTTCAAATTCTTTTTTTTAAAAAAAAATATAAAGGGGGAAAGTTTAAAATTGGGTTTCAATGGCCCTCCACAAATGTTTTGGGAAGATTTAATTGGTTAAAAGGCTCCAAAGTCCTTATTAAGAAAATAATCTTAATATCTTTAGGTGAATTTTAAGGAAAAGGAAAAGAAGAAGGAAGAAAGAAAAGAGAATCCAATCTTTGAAGATTAGATTACTTCTCAAAATTTTGTTTTGAACCCAATCCTTTTTTAAAATTACATTTTGCACTAATACTCTTAGAAATAACCTTTTGGCCACTGATTTTATAAATGTCATATTTACCCCAAAATTTCTATAAATTACGTTTTAGCTCCCTAAATTCTAGAAATTACATTTTGACCCCAATATTCTTAAAAATTACATTTCGGCCCCCAAGCTTTTGAAAATCAAAATTAGACTTGAAGATAAATCATCAACTTTTTTAAAGTGGTGATTCCAAGGGTCACCATTTCTTGCCTACATTATATGGAGAATTGTTCTCTTATAATAGTTAGGCTATATGTAGAAATTAATTTTCTCTATACACCTAATTCTTCATAAACAATATGTGAAAAATTATTTTTTCATATTATCTTGAGCTTTATCTAAAGATTGATTCTTCTATACTGTCTCATTCCATCCCAAGGCCCAACAAATTATTTTTTTAAGAAAAAGAAAAAGGGGTTTCAACAACCCATTGATTAAATATCAGTTTTGTTAATGGGCCCAATGCCTTTTAAATAGCTCCAAAGGCTAAATCATTTTGTTTTTTTTTAAGTTTCAATAATATTTTAATTCAGAAAAGCCTAGTTGATTCAAAAGGGTTTAAGGCCCAATTCTCCTCTAAATGGCTCCAATGGCCTTGTTAGATATTTTCAAAATAGTAGTCAAAATTCTATTTGATCCTAATACTTTTCAGAAATTTAAATTCGACCCCAGTATTTTCAAAAATTCAAATTTGTCCCAAATACTTCCAAAAATGTTGTTTTGATCCTAGACCTTACAAATTTAAGTTCTTACTCCAAGGCTCCTAAAAAGTTGTTGAAATTCAACATTAGAATTCCTTAAATCTCTCTCAATCATTATGTGGGGAGGTATTATCTCATTCTGATTAAGCTGTATGTGGAAATTCATTTTTCCATACTATTTTCATTTCTTTAAACATTATGTGAAGAAGTATTCTCCAATTTTGTCAAGTTTTATGTGGAAATGTATTTTTCCATATTGTCTTTTTTCTCTCAAACTTTATGTAGAAAATTATTCTTTCATTTTTTTGGACCTTATGTGGAAACTCACATTCCCATATTGTCTTAATCCTTCATAAGCAAATTCTAATTTAATAATTAACTCGAACTACGTAGACCTTGATCCCATAGGGGTACGTAGGCACTTATACAGTAAGACAAGTCCAATTTTCTCTAAAAATCGAAATAATAAAAGGTGTAATTCAAGCAATAATTTTAAACACAAACAATTTAGGGTAACCATCCTTAAGGGATGGACGCTGCGGGTTGCCTAACATTTTCCTCACATGTAATCAGACTCCGAACCTATCCTCTGGTTCCAAGGGCTGGTATTTGGTTTTTATAATTAATTGGTGGCGACTCCATTTTTATCTCTATATTTTTTTTCTTTTATCGCCTTAAGGTCATAATGGTGCATTTTTCCCAGCCATCACGTTGTGACAATCATTAGTCGGGACTCCTAATTTTCGACATTGGTACAAGGATTAAAAATTTTTTTCTAGGATATCAGGATTCCCGGGAGCATTTTTTAAGCAAGTTTCTCACAAAAATTCTCTCATATAAAGGGTAGTATTTTTATATTCCCGCCCCATGGAAAAATTTTGGGGCATGCAAATGACCATTTTACCTTCCCTCACACACCATCATACCACAAGTACAACCCAAACTCTAAATCCTAAACCCCCAAACCCCTAAACCCTAAATCTTAAGACTCAAACCCCAAACCCTCAAATCCCTAAACCCTAATTCTCCAATTTTTAAACCCCAAATTCAAATCCCCAACCCTAATTCTCCAACTTCCAACCCCTAAACCCCAAACCCCAAATCTTAAGACTCAAACCCCAAACCCTCAAATCCCTAAACCCTAATTCTCCAATTTTCAAACCCCAAATTCAAATCCCCAACCTAATCCCTAAACTCCAAATTCCAAACTCTAAACCCTAAACTCTAAACCCCCAAGCTCTTAGCTCCAAACCCCAAATCACCAACCCTAACCATCAATTCCTATTTTTTAAAAAAATATAAATTTCTTTTAATTTATATATAGGGGTATATTTGTAAAAATTACCTAAATTCCCAAGAAAATAACTTCTGAATCAAACATTAAAATGTCTATCATTCCTAGGAATCTACAAAACTAACCAAATACAATTTTTACATTCTTGGGAACAAGATTCTTAAGAACCATAACTCCCAAAAATCATATTTCCTTGGAGAAAAAAATTTTCTCTGTACCAAATGCCCCCTAAGTACACCAAATTCTTACCAAAGTTTCAATTCTTGCCCGCAAAAATGAACCACTGAACCACATATGGTCCTTAATTGCTTCTCTCCCTTCTGCCTTCTTGGGATGGCTAGGCACAACAAAGAGTTAGAAATCATATATGGAGATCTAGTGGTGTTAACCGAAGCGACCAAAGTCCAGGGCATAGTGGGAAGATTGCACCAGTAGTGAGGTCATTTACAGCAGATATATATGACAGTCTCTAGTTAGAGTAGCAGTTCAATCTAAAACTTTGATGGTTAAACCAATTCTTGCCATATATGGAGTTTTAGAATTATGAAATGGTTAAGAGTGATCAACTTAATTACCTAAAAAGTGATGAAAGTACTTCTTTAAATAAGAGTCCTAGCTCTTAGTGGTCTTTATGCAGGGTATCTCTATAAATTCCAAGTATCCTATTGATTGAAAGTGACAAAAAATATGCCAAGATTCACAAAGTGCGGCACAATTTCTGGAAGTGGTTATATGAAGACCGTTTACTCGGATACATTTATAATTACCAAAGCTCTTTAATTAGTAGTTGGGCATTGGATGATTGAACTTATTGGATTGGATTCAAAGGAACCATATAAGCATAAGAGATATTATGTAATAACAAAGAGTTTATTTTATTAAGGGTTACAGTTTTCTGGACTTTGATTTTAGGGTTAAAAGTTACAAATTTAAACTCCAGTAGAACACAAATGAATTAAAACACGTTTTTTTCCTTTAATGTTACATTTCAAAAATTTTAATTTAATTTTTTAATTAATAAATTATTTAAATTTACATTTTAATATACATTTAACAGCAATGAATTTACTCTCATGATATAGAAACTCGTATACTTTTATATTTTAACCTTTTGATGAGTGGAAAAGGTCATTATTGTGGCAACCACGTATCACCTTCTCTAGAAACTAATAAGCAGAAGGACAGGGCAAGCTTCAAGTATCTAAACAAATACTCTATACATCAAGATAAATAGCAATATCAATCAATTTTCTTTGTTAGGTTTTCGTGGGTATTAACAATGATTTGGGAGAGAAGGTTTTGAATTAGTGACTCCCAACTTGGTTACAAGTTGGGGTTGTCTATGCCATCAATGGGATATAAGTAATACTAATCTTGCTTTCTGCTTTGGAAAAAGCTTCTTTGTGAACATGGTCATTGGTTAGTACTATCAGAAAATTGCTGTCTTCCAACTAGATGACCCATAGTTTTGCACTTTTACTTACATATCTCAAAAAATCAACAAATAAAAACAAGAAAATTTGAGAACTAGAATGGCTGCTGATGATCTTGGCTTGTAGTCATGAAAAAAGCATCCCACACCTAAAGTCCAGCTAATGAGCTGGCCACTTTTTGAGGCTTGCTTCTTTACAAGACCAAAAGCAGAATGAGACTATTATGGACATGTACATTTTAGTAAATGCTTTAAATAAAAATATTAAAGTAAAAAAAATAATTATTTAATGTTTAGATGTGGTTATGTAAAAGTGATTCTACTAAAAAAAGTATATATGTTATGTTTGTATAAAAATATGTAAAAGCACTTTTGTGCAGGTAAAATGATTGAAAAATAAATGTAAAAACATTTTATATATTGTATTTGAATAAAAAAAAACACTTATTACAAAATTTGGAAAAACATTTTAGTTAAAAATAATTTTAAATATGTAATATATGTTTTTTAGTTAATATTTATTAAATGTTATAATTTTTTGAATTTAAATTTAAAATTATCATATAATGGAATGCACAATATTTTAAGAAATAAATTTTCTATTGTGTATAGATAGAAATAAAATTTTATAAAAAGAGCATAGGTAGATTTATCAAAAAAAAAAATTCTCATTTTTATTGGGGGTTACTTTTTTCAAAAGTTAAAGAACGGTAACTTTTGAAAAATAGTAAGGTTTTTTGCTTTTCCTTTCTAAAAAAAAGGCACTTTTCTTAAAAAGCAACAATCACCTAATTTCAGAAAACACCTTTTTTTAAAAAAAAAAACAACTTCGAACCCTAAGTAGGAGCCAAACGGGCTCTCAGTCTTTGATCAGAGTGCTAACTCCCATGATCAAGTTAGCGAGAATCATCTTATTCAGAATTGTAAGTAGTTATAGACTGAATCAATTATCTTGTAGATTGTACCAGAAGTCCTAAGCTCTTCAAAACGGCAGGAAGTCAATACAATTCCGTAAAAGATTGCATGATTTTGAGAGATAGTTAACATGATATAGTTATTTATGAAGCGTATAGCCTGTTTGAGGTCATTCTGGTTGATGTTCATGAACTTCTTATTTTATAATTTGAGGCCTGTTTAGTCTGTTGAGATGATACATGAGAATATTAACTAAGCTCAAGACATAAATAATACATCAACTAATTAATTAACAATAATACCCAAGTTCATCTTTAGTTATGCGTGTCTGATTAATTAATTGGAGCTTGAATGTTTTCTTTACTGTTATTGATATATATATATATATATATATATATATAAGTGGATTTGTTCTAATGGTTTTTTGGTGAGGGGTCATCTCTAGAGTACTGTAGTCCATGTTTATCTTTGCCGGACAGATGTCTTGGGCAGGCTGGTTGAGACAGCTTAAATAAGAGCCAATTATTGTTTGGATCAAAACTATGCTCCAAAGGCAGTTCTAAACTTTTGTCTTCAATAATTGTTGTGTAAGTATATATCTAACAAAGCAATCCACTTCAGATCCAAATCATATCATCTTCCCCACCAATTTGTCGTTGTTCTAAAAATTCTTCCATAGAAATTGATAGACTTGATAAGGATTATTTGTGGATACATCATGTAATTTTTCATTGGGTTCAACTTTTGATGGAGAATTCTAACATTTTATATTTTTTGATATTTTAAATATTTAAATTTGATGTCTATGTTTAACGCGTTTATATAATTTCATGGCATTAAATGTCTTATGAGATATCACTTTACTATTATAATCCACGAAAAATGTTAATATGTAATGACATATAAAATTTCTTATTATATCACATTTTAAAATAAGTTTTTTTTTATTTATAAATATCAATTTTGTCTTATCTTATATTCCTTTCATTTTAAATTATCTATTATTTTAAATATTTTATTTTATTTTAAATTATCTATTATTTTACATTATTAATAAATATTAATTATTATTATTTTATCGTTATTTTTATTTATTATTATTTTTAATATAGTAGTAATCAAAGTTTAAAATAATTTTAATAAAAATAATTTAATTAAATATAATTATTTTTTGTTAAAATTAAAATTATTTAATAATTTTTTAAAATTTTTTGTTATTATTTTAAATAAAAAATAATTTAAAATGAATAGATTAAAAGCTTTGTTTTGAAACTCATACCAAATTAGTCAATTCGATCGGGAACCGCGCCATGTGACCCATTTGAGTCACCCTCAAAATTTGCTTTAGTGGGTGAATTAGTCAATTTTTACAAAGGGTTTATTTTATTTTTTAATATTAATTAATTATTTATTATATCATATATTTTTTTAAAAAAATTTTAAATTTTTTAGTATTAAAAAAATTATGAATCACAAAAATATAAAAAATTTCTAAAATTGTTTTAAAAAAATATATAACATAATATATAATTAATTAAGTGAGTGGTCAACTTATATAAACCGGTTGGGTTTTCAAAGAATGACATATGTCATCTTATATGACCACGTCATTTCTTGTGGGTCCCCGGTCTTCCCAGTACCTAAGGAGTTTGCAACAACTATGTTGTTGACACTGTATTATGTTGAAAGTAATATATTTATTACATACAATATTTTATATAACATTTATAAAATGTTTTATTTGCTTCCTACTAATTATATTATTAATATCTCATAATTATGTTTTTTTAATATATTTAATTATACATTTATGTGATATAATACTAGGAAATATGAATGAAATTATTTTAACTATTAAATATATATTTAAAATTTTTAATACACATTAATTATCATAATTATATATGTATATAAATATATTTAATAATATTTGAGAATGTTTTAAATTTTATATATATACATATATTTGCATAACATTTATATATTATTCAAAAATTAAAATTTTAATGTTATTATCACATCATTCAATTTAACCAACGGTTAAATGGATTAACTTATGAACTGATAATCTATTAGATTTATAGTCCAGGTTGATTTTTAAAATATTGTCCAAAAAAGCATATTTGAGAATTCAAAAAATAAATAAAAGTTATTAATGTGTGTAATCAAATTAAATATACATATTTGAAATTATTGAATATCACCACTTGTCATATCAAGCATATCAAATATGAGTATTTTGAATACCTTCACATTTTATATGTTGGTATTCAAGATATTAAGGAATATGAATATACAAATTTGACGTGTGCATATAAATGTTCTTTATTAGTTGAGCCATTCTTATATGAGATCAGTCTAGTTACATAAACTAAATTAATCAATGGTTGTTCTAAAAAATTTGGGTGAATCTTATACATGATGTGACGTACTAGTATTTAGTAAGGTCTATGTAACTTGAGCTGCTATAAAAAAAAAAAATCCTTATATTCAGTCTACAAAATAGATTAAGTCTATTAAAAAAAAAATTTATTAATGTGTCTACCTTATTTGAAATTTAGTTAACTAGTAGTCCAAAACATATATATCTTCCTGTCAAAGGTTCCTTTCATGGCAAGAGTGGCTATTATGGCAGCAAATTATTCACATCCGATATGAAGATTAAGGTTTTGTTTGTGATATATATATATATATATGAGAGGAATAAAATTGTAGAAAGAGGGAATGAAAGCAGTGCTTTGTTTCTAAAACAGAGAACATGTGAAGAAATAATGAATACAAGAGGAATGGTTTCACTTTGAATTAAAATCAATGTATTTCATATGAAGAGATAGTGATTTTAGTATTTTAAATAACATATATCTTGAGCCTTATACTTCTTGTGTAATTATGCATAATATATTTTTTAATTAAAGTATTTCATCATCACTTTTATTTTTTTTAATTTTACACGTACCTCTCCCTATTTTTAAAATATATACAATCTATTATTTTTTTTAAAATATGCTACAAATAACTTCAATTAAAAGAAAATCTAACATTTTTGTTAAAAACATGTTAGTCAATGAGTTAATCAACGTATCGTGTACCAAACTTAATAAGTGTTTAGATAACCTTATTTTAAATAAGTTAATATATATATATATATATATATATATAAGTCTATAATTTTTACTTGTAATAATTAATTGTCTCAAATAATTTTTTTACTATTATTTATTTTAAAAGTAAAAATACTTCTATTTCTCTTCATTTAAGGATTTTATTGGATTTTTATGCACATAATAAAGAACTAGTATTAATTCATATTTTTAATAGGATGTTAAAATATTTTTTAGAAAGAGAAAAATTAAAGTTATGTGTAATGTATTTTAAAAATAAAGAATATTTGTATGTTTTAAAAATAAAATAAATAAATAAATAAATAAATAAATATATATATATATATAT
>JASKGM010006165.1:0-11383 GCA_034509205.1 Ceratonia siliqua
ATTTTATTTCTAATTAGAATTCTAATAACTCAAATTAAAAAATAAGAATTCAAAATTGAATTCTTAATTTTACAGGGTTCCAAACAGACCCTATAATTGTGCATAAAATGTCCTAATATTAAAAATTAACTTAATTCATTTTTATAGAAAAGAAGTGTTACTTGATTGCTACAAATCAAAAGGTTATGTTAATCATGGTTAAATGTAAGTTAAACAAAATATTCGGTTGGTATATTCTAATAGAGAGTTTCTAATTAATCAAGCTAACAGAATAAATAATAACGAAATTGGAGTGAAGTTGATTTTTAGAAGACTAAATGAGAAAATTTAACTTTAAGAGACTTAATTAAAACAAAGTGATATCTTTAAAGAATTAAAATAATAATCTACTCTAAAATAACATCAAGTTTAATAGAATAAAGCCATGAGTTATGTACTTTACATTGTTTTATGAAATTAGGTCAATCAAATGGCTGCAAATTCCAATGCAGCATATGTTCAGGGGTTTCAATAGGGAGTAATATTACATTCAAAATTTATTCACAAATTATATACAATCTAGTGTTAAAATAAAAGTATGGAAGATAGAATATAGGGATGAAGAAAAACAGTTGAGGATTAATTAAATTTCTGCTGGTTAAAAATCAAATCTGAAAACAAATAAAACTCAACTAAATTTAAAAACAAAACCAATCCAAACTTAAACACCCAAATATCAATCATTGATTCAAGAATTTTGAAAATTAAAACTCCCCCAAATAATGTCTTTGGTAGATAAATAGCTTTTAGAATTCTTCCTTGACTTATTTCCCTTGAGTGGCCCCACAACATTCTCCCAATTGCTCTCATCAACAATATCTTTTAACACAATGAAACAACTTTTATAAATCTTCAACCTACTTCTCTTAATTGGTCCCTTAGCCTTCTCCTTACTAGTCTCAACCGCTACCAAGGCACATTAATACACAACTCTTATAAGTGCCAAAGTCTTCCTACATATAACTCATAAAAAAATTTTATACCATGCTAAAATTTAGGGTTTAAACAAAGGATTGGAGCATAAGTATAACCTTATGGGATTCTTCTAAGGTACCACTCGTGCGAGAGCTTTTTTTTTTTAATTTGATTGTTTTTAATAATAAGAAGTAAAGTTTGAGTTAAAAAACTTTAAATAAAGCCAAAAAAAATTTAAAAAGAATTACATGATATAAATTTTTAAGAAAAAGTGCAAATATTAAAGAAATTCCAAAAAAATTTCAAAACATTTGTAAAAAAAATTTCAAATAAATATAACAAATTAAAAACAGATAAATAGTATATAAAAAAAAAGGAACTGGTGGGACACATATTCCCTATTGGGGCGCTATGTGGCTGTAAAAGAGTGATGTCCGAAAACCTTAACTTCTAGAAAAAAAAATGAAAATACACACACAAAATCCATCAACTTGATTTTTTCTTTTGTTGTTATGGAATTAATGATTGCATCTAACAATTTCATAGTTATGGACGGTCTTTCATATTTTACTGGCCTGTATTAGAAATATTAATAAATTTTTTATAAATTTTTTGATAATTTGTTTTAAATATGATGATCTTTAATATGATATTCGAATTTTATAATTTTTATATTATTGATATATGTTTAATCCACAATTTAAACGCATATGTGCAGAAGAATTTATTAAAATTATTAATAAAATTATTTTTAATAATTTAAACTTTTTAATGTGGCATGGTCTTTAACCTCTGTAAAAGAGAGAAAGATGTCCTCCATAGTCGAAAGAATGTAACTGATGAAATTTTCGGGGAGTAACTCTGGTCAGAAAATTATCTTAACCTGTTTAATAATATAATATTTGATAGGATTTTTGTAAATATTATTTTACAAAAGTTTAAAAAATTTATTTTTAATATCAATATGGCAAACATAAACAAGAATAAATTGACATATTTATAATTTTATAAAAACAAAAATAAATATCATTTTAAAAAATAAAAAGAGTATAAGTGTTAAAATATTAAACTTCAAAGAAAAAAATAATTCACCTTCTCTTATAAAGACAAGTTTTATAAAAAAGTGGAAATTTTTTTTATATGCACAAGGTATCATATTAAATAAAAAGGTAAGTTCCCTTTACTTTTCTCAAATCAGTTTAAAGTTTAGTATTCTTCTTATTCTTTTAAACGAAATTTAATTCTCTTAAAAAATATAAATATATTAATTTTTTAGATCTTAACCTCTTACAATATTAATACTAAAAATAAATTAATATATTTATTTTTATAAAAAATAAATATTATTTTAAAAATAAAAACTATATCAAATTTTATATTATTAAATTTTATAAAAATTAAAAAATATTTATCTTAAATAAATTTATATTTTTTATTAAATTAATAAATAATTTTATTATATAAATAAAATATAGGTATTTTATAATTATTAAAATACGAATGATTCTTATCATATTTTTTATAAGGTGCTTTCTTAGTGGCGGTAGGAAAGTTTTGACATTTTTTATATATCTTTTATGTTTTTTTTAATTTTTTAATTTTTTAAAATTAA
This sequence comes from Ceratonia siliqua, assembly GCA_034509205.1. Classification (NCBI taxonomy): domain Eukaryota; kingdom Viridiplantae; phylum Streptophyta; class Magnoliopsida; order Fabales; family Fabaceae; genus Ceratonia; species Ceratonia siliqua. The sequence goes on from JASKGM010006165.1 coordinate 2,567, forward strand.
TTAAGTATTTTTTATATTATGTATTTATTTAAAATTTTTTGAAATATTTTTTTATTTTTAAAAAATTTTTAACTTATAAATAAATAATAAGAAAATTTATTAATAAATAGTATCAAGAATTTAAAAAAATTAAAATATCTTAAAATATCTTTAAAATTTTTTAAAATATATATATAATATTAAAAATAATTAATTAATTTTAAAAAATAAAAAATAAAAAAAATAAAAAAAAATAAAAAATAGAAAACAAAATAGAAAAGGACGATAACTTAATCCGTTCGATCGCGTTGATCACGACGATCGACTTTGTACAAACTGTCACCATTAAAAAAATAAATTGAAAAAAATAGAAGTACATACAATTGTGATCGTGCGATCGGTTTCGAATTCATATATATATAAACATTTTTTAAATTTGGTCAGAAGAGTGGGTCCTTTCTGAGCTCCCTGTCTTTCTTTCTCCAACTGCCGTGTGTGCAGTGCCAAGAGGATCCCATTCCCATGGTAACTCGGGCGTCATGGCATGAAAGTGTCCACGTGGGATACCCTTAGCCTCACATTCCAGAAAAGCTGAATAGATTCAAATAACTGTAGTTGCAGGAGCCACTCTGCAAGCTGACTCTCTCTCTCTCTCTCTCTCTCTCACTAAGGTTCACATACACAGAATCATACATCTTTTGCTATCTCTATTGACCTTCACTTTTTTCTCTCTCTCTTTTTTATTTTTATTTTTTTTATATTTCTTTGGTTTCTTTGTTAAGATAGAAGGACCCAGTAGTGTATTTCAAGGACAAGAGGTACGCTTCTCTCCTTCTTGAAGTTCTTCTCTGAGTTTTCAATTTTACTCGAGCCCTTGGTCTGTCTCTCCTTCATTTTCCTGCACATCTAATGGAGGCATTTCTTAGTATTTGCCCTGATTTCACATTTGGGATATGACTTTATCTATCAAATAATGCCAATTTTTTTGTTGTTCATCATTGGTTTTGCTAATTCATTGGGTAGGCAAGTAGATGGATGAACTTCTCTATACCCAATGGAAGGCAAATATTTTAATTTTTTCTATAATTTTCTATCATGGAAAATGATAAGCTGAATTGATCCATACAAAGTAGAATCTTTCGTCTCTTGCAATTCTATAATGATATTGGATCTATTATGTTCTATTTGTATCACTTTCTTCCTTTTTAGTGTTCGCTTCAAGTAGAACTCTGATAATTAGAAGCATAAGGTTGAAATTCAAGTTTTTGGGTCTTATCCTAATCAATATTATCCAACAATCTCGGATTGGCTTTTGATCACCTCAGGGCTAAGGCATAACTACTTTACTTGGTATTTGTTTTTCTAGAGTGATGCCCCTAGAACAGCTCCTTAAAGTTGAACCTTGTGATTTTATCTGCAGGAGCAACTTTTAAAGTATAAATCAGTAATTCAATTCCAATTCTCTCTTAGATCCCAGATATAATTATTTATACTCAATTAGAAGGAAGAGAGGGCACAATATGTTGTTTCCATCGGAGTTTGAACAGACAACTTGACTGGCCATACATCTAACATGGTTCTATCACCTATTTGCTTGGTTAAGGTCAAGACACTATGCTTTCACAGCTTCACACTCACATAGCATATTCATCATTTCTTAGTCAAATCTATTCCTTTCAAGGAACACGCTTAAGAGACTATTGGGTCCTGATTAGGGAAGACATCCCTACTATCACTTGTTATTATCATACGCTCAAGGTGGTCTATTAAATAGACACATACTCATCGGAATAAATGACCAGATCTATGGCATAGGAAGCCTACAGAGCTAAGGTTACAAGCTTGGAAACAGAATGTAAGCAGGTGCATAGCCTAGTTAACAAATACCCCAAATGTTAGGAAATAAAAAAAGTTATTGAAAAATGAAAAGAATATAAGGAAAAATTTACGTTAGGAAATAAGTTGCATGAAGTGATTGTTACAAGAGCCGAAATTTGTGATGTCAGGGATTGCAACTGCAGACAATAGTACGAGGACTAATTTAGCTGTTTTTGGAATTTCTGGACCAGGGGATATGGTTCTACATTTTAGAGTTATTCTCATATCTGGATTCAGTAATTGGTAAGAATCAACTGCAGATAGAAATTTTATAAAGATGCATTAGGGTACAGCAGTACAGCTAGAGTTACTCACAGTTGTTTCCTATTCTTAGCCTCATGTCCACAAAGATTAAGTGAATTCTTAGCCACACCTAATGATCATAGAAACAATTCTATTGGTTGTTCGTGGTTTTATTTTTCTTAGTAACGGTGATAGTCAAGTGTAAATTACAAACTAGCATGGAAAGAAATTACTTACAATTTCATCGCAACCTGTATTTTATCATATGCATATCATAATGCTTAAGGCTAATTTTTTGTACTCCTAGTCTCCTCACAAGTTTCATTAGAGTAACTTTATGTTCTAAATATAATTCAGCTTGTTTTGAGAAATATTTTTCATACACAACTATCTTTTTTCTTCTATATATACAACTACTAAAACAAATGTCATACCTGGGGCTGCATACTTGTCCAAGCCATTGTTCTTTAATTAAATGAAAACTTGAATTCTTGCATTGTAGAAATGTTAGGGTGCTATGGTAAGTCTCACATTGCCTAGTAATAGGTGGGTTGTGGGAGATATATAAGCGTAGCAGGCACCCTCTCCTAATGGATTAGTCTTTTGGGATGAGTTCTACCTGCCGTGTTTGTATTAAGAAAGAAGTGAGAACAATGATAAGTTGAATCAATTTAATTGTGCGAGGAAAGGGGAACAAATGTATGTGTTTAACATGCCTTAAGACCCCATGCTTCGTGGCAAACAGATTAATGAATATTTTGATCGAGTAATTCAATACTAAGATTTATCTTGTGGGGCTTGTTACCTCCACATTTACAGTGTTAAATACCTTGTACTCAGAATTTTCATTTCAAGGACAACACAGGAGGCTAATTCAGATTCATATTATATTTCAGGACCTCCTGCTGAAGAGTTTATCCTTTGAAAGATGAATTTAGAAAACAAGAAAATAGAATCAAGGACTGATTTGGAACTTGGGCTAAACTATCCAAACCAGTGCATTGAGAAAAATTTGAAAAATGACTCAGGTGCAGGTGCAAATGCAGCTTCCAGAGCAGACATGACATTTGTTGCCACTGATGCCCTATCTGAACTAGTTTGGTCTCCAGATAAAGGTTTGAGTCTTAAATGTGCTGAATCAAGCTTTGCTGATAAGAATTTCTCCCTTTTTTGCGATGCTGGACCAAGCAATATTGTTCTTGCTCCACCACAAAGCACCATTGGTGCGAGCTCTGCCACTGATAAACCTGTAGATGATGGTTTTGTAAACCCTATACTTTCTCTATGCTTAAAGACTGATATTGATGGTATAGATACTCCCACTAGGCATCCCACAAGTGACTCAGGTGTCGGGCCAAAGTGTAAAGCATATGAAGAACAAGATATAGGTAAAGGTAAAGTTTTCCAACCCATCCCTCCTGAGTCCTGACCCCTATAAATGCAGGGAAATTTGGATTTGCAGTAGATCTTTGGTTCAAATGAACCTTACTGAATGAAAAGAAAAAGTTATCCAAATTGGTAAAATAGTTAATTAGCACCCATTAGTATGCTTAATTTTTCCTGGAAACCATTTCCTTAATCCCATGGAACTCTTGTTTGGCAGGATTCAGTGGTAATATGGAAGAAATGAACACTGAAGAAAGAGTATCTAATTTTCATAATGATCAAAAGGAGAATCTAATGATCAGTTGGGAAAAGAAGATTTGCAATGAAGACTACACCAGAACCGCTCAAATATCTCAAATAAGGGGAAACAAATCTTCCACAAGTTCAGGTACATGCTGTCCTCATCAATTCTCAAATATCTCTACTCTGTTTGGATTACATTGAAACTTGTTAGATCTTTTTTATAACTGATTTGTGTCTTAGTCATGAATAATAGGAAAGGATATCTCAATGTTCCTGTATGTTTGAAGCGAGAGTTCTATTGAATTTTTCTTTTTTTTAAAGAAAAACAGAAGTTTTTCCTTTTGTGCACATCTGAAATGTCATCCTCATCCTGATTTTCTAGCAGGCAAGGTTGAGAAAAGGCCATTCGATGTATCATTAGTTCAAGCAGATGAACCTAAACCTAGCATGGAGCAAAATCCACTACCAATGGATCATACCAGTGGAGGCAGTGACATGCCTATTGGCAATCAGGCAATTGAAACAGATGATGTTTTATGTGCCAAAGACGAACCTGTAACTGAATATAAAGGTTCGTGTCCTCCAGGGACCAATTTAACATCTTCCAGCAGAAGTCCTTTAGAAAAGTTAGAAAATGATTTGCAAACTTTCAACTGCAAGGCTGCTTGTGGTGCAACAAGCAGCGTTCTAGTTTCAAAATTGAATGAGATTGAAAACAAATCTCAGGACAATGAAATGACACTTCTACATGATGAAAATCTTCCAGTTTGGCACTCACCAAGTAATAGCAAAATTCAAATGATAAGAAACAAAGGCAACGAAAATGCCCTATCAGAGGGGGATGTAAGATTGGCAAAGGAGGATGACAGCCATGAAAGTGTTGAAAGCTGTAACAGTGCTGGGTTGTTTTCGACAGGCAAGAAGAGATGGAACTTCCAACAGCAGTTAATGGTTGGGAGTAAAAGAGTCAAAAAGCAAGTCCAAGAAACTTCAGGTTCCAAATACATTGTTAAACAGGATAGCTCCTTCATGAACTGGATATCAAACATGATGAAAGGATTCTCACAATCAATGCAAGATGAGGCAAACGCTTTGTCTCTTACCCTTGCACATGCTGATCATGCACATCAATTGCCTGATCAGAAGCTTATCACATACAGTAAGAACCATGATCCAGAGCCAAAAAATACGGGCTTCCAATCCATTTTTCGGTCCATATATTATACAAGCTTGAAACCAGTAGGAACAAGAATGTCAAGTGCCAATCATCAAGTAAGAGAAAATTCTGAGGATTTTGAGCTAGGTAACAAGGTACATGGAATAGATGCTGCTCCAATAACATATTGTGCAGAGAAAGATAGCCTTTACAAACAATATATGCCATCAAATGAGGTTGAGCAATCTACTTGGAGATATGATGCTGGTCCGTCTTCCCAGCCTAAGGTTGAATCTATAAATTTTTTGGACATTCATGAGAGCAGCAAAAATGAATCAGTGGAGAATAAAAATTGTTCCAACTTTGTACTTAGTAAGGAGAAAAAAGGAATGACCTCAAATTCATCTTCTGGTAGACAAAATACATATAATACCAATAAAGCACTATCTGAGAAAAAGGAAGCAGATAATATCTGTCGCAGAAGTGATACTCTTGGAAGTCTGTGGGTAACTCGATTTTCTCCAAAATCAATGGCCCCCTTGATAATCTCTGATCACCTCAATCAGAGTGGTAGAACTCAAGTGCATTCCACTGATCACTCAAAGCTTCCCCATTCCTCTAAACACACTTCTTATCTGAGCAAGTTCAAGATTGAAGACACCAGAGAGGAATCTGTTGATGACAGATTGCTTACTGAGGTTAAAGAATCACATAATTATTCTGCAAGTGAAGAGGCTTCAACTGATCCTAAGAATAATAAGGGAAACAATGATCATAAATCAATGCATAAGTCTAATCCCGTTTCACCTTCTCCAGGAGTCACAAATTCAGAGCTAATGGCTTCTGTGTTTCTGAGGAGATTGGATGCCATCAAATATATGATACCGTCTAATAGAACCGAAAGTACTACTCACACAAATATGACCTGTTTGTTTTGTGGGACAGGAGGCCACCAACTTCGTGATTGCTCAGAGATTGCAGAAAATGAACTAGAAGATCTCCTGAAGAATATTAATTCTTATGAAGCATTGGAAGAATTGCCTTGCTTGTGCATTAAATGCTTTCAGCTTAATCACTGGGCCATTTCATGTCCCTCTCCAATCCCAATAGGACAACATGATTTGGAAATTGGTGCTTTGGTCCATGATTGTAGTCCTAGTGGAGTAAAGTTTAGTGCGGGCAAAGAAGAGAGTGCCAGGCTTCTAACTGGTGAGGAGGACAAGCCTTTACCTGATGGTGCTATAAATGATGGAATTGGTCCCAAAGCAGAGAGAAATCTTAATTTGAAGCGGAAATCAAATGAAATTATAACCTTCGAGGATATGACATTTCCATGCAGCTTTATTGAGAGGAAGATTTCAGATGAAACAAAGAGAATCTTTGATGCAGTGAAAAAGCTTCGTTTGTCTCGCACTGACATCCTGAAGTAAGTAATGCATGCCTTGTAGCTGATCACAAGTCATTTTCCTGTTTTAAATCTGTTCTTGTACAGTAACAAGGTCCTTGTATATTGCATAAAGTATAAATAACTTGTGACAATTGTCAAATGTACATGATTGATGCAAAATATAACTTCCTTACTTCTTCAAACCCAGTACTGGGCGGGTGCTTAAATCATATGGCATTATTATATGTCAAGATGAAAACATATATGATTCAAAAATTGTGCATCCTTTTTTCAGCATGAACAGAGGACCTTCTGTTTTTCAGCTATTGACAGTTTCTTTTTCCCCATTTCATTATTTCCCATTGAAAGAGCCTTTCTACCTGCAAGCCTTGCGCAAACTAGCTCAAACAGACATGAAAAGAACCTGTCTTCATTGAAAGGGAAAAACCTTGCAAACATGAACTCCAATTATCTTGTACTTCTGTGCGGCACCATGGCTTGGCTTAGTCGTATAATTTGATCTCCCTTAACTCCTCCTGTTTCCTTTTATCATTCTAGGAACTCCATAAAATTAGTAATTATGATGATTATAAGGATTTTTTTTTTATGTTTAGAAATGTATGGATGAAATCACCTTCTAGCAATTTCTTGTTCTCAAATCCATTGCAGAATGAAATCTTTTATGTTCTATTATCTTCAAAATTAAATGTTCTCAGACTTGAAAGCTCTTGTAGATGCCAAGTGCAAGGTGTAAATAGAAGAAGCAAACCATGTGCTAGCCAGACCAAACCTTATAAATGTTTTCCTTGTAGGTAAAATATTTACTGAAAATGAAAAATGAAAAATTAGCATAAATGGGAGTGTCTGAAATATCATTGGTATAGAGAGAGAGATGGATAGATAGATGCATATTTGTATTAAGACATCATAATCACATGATACTACCATTTTCACTTTAAAACACTTAGCTTCTTTTCAACTTGGATTATTATTTAACAGAATGCCTTTTACACCAGATGGATAAACTCTGATATGTCAATATCAAACCTTGATGGTCTTTTCTTGCGCCTGCGGCTTGGGAAGTGGGAAGAAGGGCTAGGGGGCACTGGATACTATGTGGCCTCTATAGATGGTATAACTATAATTACTTGTTCTTTGCACATGAAATGGGCATGTATTACTTGGATCGAATTATAAGAATTCTTGGAATTCCTGTTTTTGACTTTTTGACTAGTCGTGACTCGCTTTCATTTCTTTCTTTTTTTAATTGTGTTTGTTGTTCTCTTGTTTTGACAGAGGCACGGAGACAGTGTTCTCAGCAGAATACCAGAAAATCTATCTCTGTGAATGTAGGAGGGATCAAGTGCATGGTTGAAAGTCAGTATATATCCAAGCATGATTTTCTCGAGGTAAAAGTCTCTAGTTTTCCTTTCATATATTGTTATTGAAGTATATTTGTTCATAGGCTGGGCCAGGGCTTTGGGACAAAGCCCATTAGATTTTTAGGTTATGGTCCTAAGCCATTGGTATAGCTTGGCCCTAGCCCATGCTTATTTAGATATGAATAAAAGTTAGTTGGAATTTCAAAAAAAAAAAAACTGATTGGGTGGGTTTGATCATTTTTACAAATAAATAGCATTTTCATATAAAAAAATTGTTTGATTTATTAGAAAAAATCAAATTTATAGAATGAAAAACGAAATATGAGAGTGAGACACAACAAAATATAACTATGTGAATAAATAATAAATTTAACGCACAATTTAAAGATTAAATAAATCCAGGGATTATGTTGTTGGGCTGGTCCAAACTCAAGTCCAATTTAACTTTAAAGTTAAATAGGCCTAATAGTTGGGCTTGGATTTAAACCCATTGGCCCTAATGTTAGGCCTGAGTCTAAGTCCACTTGATTGAGCCAGGTATACTCATGAGCCGGCCTAACTCACAGGTACCTCTATATTGAAGCTTTAGATTTCCATCTCATTGATACTCCATGGACTCTGGTGAAATTCAAACTCTGATAAATTATTCAGGATGAGATAATATTCTTGTGCCTATTTAAGTTGTTTACTACTTTTTTAAAACATCGTTTTATAATTCTGATTTTTTTTCTTTGTTTTAGTACATGGGAGTACTTAGAAGCTACCAGTTCATATTTAGTATTTTGATTTTGCGGGCTAGTTTTTTGAATATATCATACTTCATATAAGAAGCACATATAACCTGTTTTCTTATTTTTAGCCAACGAATGCTACATGGCTAGGTATTTAAGTTTTAGAGAAATTAAAGCCAAGCTGAATTTTTATGTCTGCTTTATTTTTTCCATAGTTATTAATAAAACTAAGGTATAAAGTCACCTCAACCTATACTAAATCTTTACTTTCCTTGATATTTCATAATATAATACTCAATATCCCTTTTATTTTTAAAATGGCATTCAGCCTTTTTGTGGAAGTATAAATATATCAATTTATCTTTAATATCAGCTTGGTAGAAGATTAAAAAACTAAGGTAAATTATTATATTTATTCCTTGATAAAATAGT
>JASKGM010006166.1:0-11383 GCA_034509205.1 Ceratonia siliqua
ATATATCAATATATCACGTCATTAATCACATGATATATGAATTTTTGTTATTATTATAATAATTTTTTGTTCATTGTATTTAATAAAAAAATTAAATTAAGATATTTTAATATTAAATAATTAAATGAATTTTTGTTATTATTATAATAATTTTTTGTTCAATGTATTTAATAAAAAAATTAAATTAAGATATTTTAATATTAAATAATTAAATTAAGATAGAGTGATTTGAAGTATTAAATTATTAATTCATTCTTAATTTAAAAAAATTAAAAAATATATGACGTATAAAACAATTAATTAATAAAAAAATAAAAAAGTGAAATGGTCATTTCATCCCACAAATTATAAAAGAGGTGAAATTTTGAATTGTATCATTATGATAGGTGGGACCTCAGGAATGGGGAAGGAGTGAGGCTCTTGCAGAAAAGTAGGGTCAATACTTCTCAGTTATCACAGTAGGCTGACCACCACTGTGCATTAGGAATAGGATCATTAGTTATTATTATTATGCAGAAAAGTAGGTCAATACTTGTTTACATGAAGTAAAAACTAAACAATGCCTCAAAGATGAATGCTAAACCGAAACTCTTGGAAGCTTCATCCCATTAGCTGCTGTTATTATTATTATTATGGAGGATAGAATTTTACGGTGATCATTCAAGAAATTGAATTAATTCAAAAACTTCTCATTTTAATAATGTATTAATTAAACTAATGAAATATTTTAAAAAGTCAGGCTATTCGTACAATAACAGGCATAAAACCAAAAGCCCTTATTGAGTTTGTGAAGACATGACAGAAGGGCCCCCACCTTGTAGCAATGGCATGTGGAAGGATGATGGGCATGGGAGACAGCATATGACCCCAAATACAAAAGGACTGAAAAAGGCATATGGGATTTCAGTTTCACTCCACAATCAGATCGGCCTCTCCCCTTTAGTAGACATGCTTCATCACCCTTTGCATCATTTCTTGTCTCACCTACTGGGGGCCATCAACCCTCTCCCTCTCTCGCCATATTTCATTTCAGATAGCCTTTGGTTATACTAATTTGTGATTTAAAATTGTTGACACATTTACAGGAGTGAAGGAAACTGCAAAGGCTCTTATACTAACACTCTTTGCTGACCTTACTTTGTCAGATAATAGATTATTATTATTATAAAGTGCCAATGGGACGCTGGATCCATTTCTGTTATTATGTCACTACTTAAACTTTTTTTATTATTACTTTTTGTTTCGTGAAAAGAGGGTGACAAAATGCGCCTTCATGCCATTTGGGTTGTTTCAGCCCAGAAGACTGTGGTGGCCCAATAAAAACCCAAGAAGACGGCGGGCCTGCATTACATGAAACATACTGAATTATGGGCCCGATTCTGCTGGTTTATCTCCTCCTGAATTCTTGGGCTCTGAGGTTTAAGAAGATTAACCGAAGGGGATATGATGACCAAAAAATAGAACAATGGGTACAAAATTGGAAGGTTACTTCTGAATAACATAAATAGAATTAATACTCAGGACTGGAATTGATTGAAAATCGTAAATTCTATGTCTGGAACACAGAATTTGGGTACAAAATTGTACTTGGATAGATGGCTAATTTGAGCTAAGCAACCACAACTTTTATACATTGTAGAATTAAATTAACAGTAGAATTATTTTATTAACAAAATTTATATTAAAGAATTAAATTAAAAAATTATATTTTAATGACAATTAAAAATTTAAAAATATTTTGAGAACTAAAATAATAATTCAAAAAAAAAACTATAATTATTGATACCTTTACTTTTCGCCCACTCTGAATTCGTAAGTAGTTGAAATAAATCTTGACTTCTACTATACCTTAAATTATGTAGTCGAAATTACTTACTTAATATGTCTTAGTTTGAGCCCTAACATGCAAGGTCAACTTCAGCATAATTGAATTTTTGAAAAATTTTGTGACTTGTCATGTAAACATAAAAATTTGTATAAATATCTCTTCAAGAATCACAAGATTTTATCATCAACTATATTATTTTACATATTGGGAATGACTCAAATATTCCAAGAAGTTACTTATCCTTATCCATTATATATGAGCCTCCTCCTACTTAAGGTATAAATGCTCTTCTCTCTCGCCATTTCTACAACTTATTCATTGCTCTCACTCTAGTACGTTGACTTAATTGTCAGAATACACAACAGGGTCACCATTTTTGTGTACCTCTCACTCTTCTTCCCTTGCAGGTCATGGAAAACTACCAGAGTTATCACCCTCAACTACTAAACAAGCATCAAATAAATCCATAGTATTGCGATTAAATGGTATTTGTAGATATCTCAAATTTTAAATTTATAAAAAAAAATTGTTTGTGCTAAAGTATTTGGCCATACATTACATACTACTTCTAAGCCAATTTTGAGATTAAGACCTGAATCAAACTTTATAGGTTGTAACTTTTAATTATGTTTAAAATTGAGTGCAAACCAGCACATGATTTCTTGAATTGTTACTTTTAAATATCTTGACATTTATCAAACATTGATTGGTAATACGGTTTTTTAGTGGCTCACTTGAATAAAAAAAAATTTTAAAATTTTAAAATTTATATAATAAAAAATTCTCTTATTAATATGTAAATAGAGGTTCAAATGCTTTATCCTAAACCTGATTTTAGGAGTCAAAATCACATTTGGGTTTGCATAAACGTACTATCATAACATATAGTTTAGTGTTTTTTTTTGTTCGGGCTTAAATTTTAATATTCTTATCTTAACTATTTTGAAAAAAGGATAATATATGATTAATAATACTTATATATCATTTTTATATTTCACTTATAACTATTTCATATATTATAAAATAATAATAATAATAATAGATAATGGTAAATAATAAATAATAATAAAATATTATATATAAAATAATATATAAATGTTATTATTCATAAGATATTCCCTTACATAATATCACATTATTAAAAAAAAAACAATTGCTAAACATTTTGTCATAAATTAGTGATCTGTCAAAAATTGATTAGATATACACGTGTTATGATTTGGAAACACTCGCTGTTGGCTACTTATAATAAGCCATAGCGTGCGCCTGATTTTCACTGCATCACTCCTCAATAAGTTAAGACAGTACGCAGATAATTGTTTTTGATCAAATTATTGGTTGATACTTAATAGAATATTAAATTTTTATATAATGTTAATAAAGTATTAAATTTTTAATTAGTGTCAGGTTATTATTTATTATTTTTATAAAAAGTTATTCACATTAATTAAAAAATTAATGTTCATGAAATATTATATAAAAATTGAGTGTTCATTAACAGTAAATAATAATCTATCATTTTTCTTAAAAAAATAAGTTACAATGAAAAAAAATAAAATAAAGGATGGACGGTGGATTGGATCATTGGATTCTCAAGTACATCGAGTTAGTCCTTACCATCCAATATGCTGTTCGTCACATGGTTTAGCGTAAATATGAATATTAAATATCAGTAAATGTAACTTTATTTATATTTAATTTTTCAAATCTTGTTAGCTTATTAATCCTGGACTAATATTAAATTAATTTTTAAAATGGTATTGTATGAAGTTTTTTTTTCAATATTATTACAAAATATTGTTAGAAATGATTTGAAATGCTATAAAAATTAATGAATGTTATGAGGTACGTAGTATTTTAAAATATAGCATTTAAAAAACATTTAAATAAAATTACTTTATTAATTTGATAAAATATTTCATATCGTTGAAGTCCAACTTACGTAATGATAGTCAAAGGAACTAGATTCCGTTAAGTTGCCTTGCATTAATTAGGCGAGAAGCTGACCCTCCCCTAGGATTATCTATCAAAAGGTAAATGTACGGTTATGGTACTCTGGTAATACTGAATTATTGAACCCTGATCATTCGAGCTAATGATCCTACCCTAACACCTCAGTTATTTATCTATCGGAATCCTACCACATCCATTGGGCGAATCAGAACTCAGAGGAGGCATGCAATCCAATGCCACGCACGTGTAATAATAAATACGCAACAAGCTTAGGAAGGAGTAATATAACTCACTCATCATCAGATGAGAGGTCAACAATCACGTCTCCCATCATGGAAATCAACTGGACTTCATGGTTTCAAAGGCTACCAATTAGAAATGGAGAATCATGTGGGCTCCGGCGCACACATTGGTTGAGAAACTTTATTTTTTTGCTATGCGGAGACAAACAAACACATTAAGCGGCTAATTTGGTGGCCTCTTAACATGCATTTCTTATCCCTTCCCTCCTAATCTTCATTATGTGCATCTAATATATATATATATATATAGCTAGGCTCACTAGTAGAAGCTTCCTCTGTCTACATATACAGAGCTGTTACATCTGCTACTGTACATTTTCTCACTTCTCAGAGCAGTATGGCTGCGTTTTCCTTTCTTTGTTTAGTGTTCATTATCTCGCTCTCTTGTGGTTTGACTGCTTCAGTCTCAGCTGCTGTAGCTCGTACCCCACACCTTGACGGTACCTTCTTACATTACTTCTGTCTTTTATGTGATTTATCTTTGTTTTTTCTACGTTGATATAAAGAGTATCTGAATGTTCTCTGACGTGGGTCTTTTGCTTCTCTGTGCTCTTGGTTTTTACCTTGTTCAGATTATCTTCCTAATGGCCACTTTGAAGAATCACCAAAGCCATCAAACCTGAACAACACAGTCATCATAGGAAAACACACTCTCCCAAAATGGGAAATAAGTGGATTTGTAGAGTATATTTCTGGAGGACCCCAACCGGGTGGTTTCTTCTACGCGGTCCCTCGCGGGGTACACGCAGTGAAGCTTGGGAACGAGGCTTCTATTTCCCAATATGTCAAGGTGATTCGTGGGTTAGTCTATTCCATCACATTTGGGGCCACAAGGACATGTGCTCAAGACGAGAAGCTAAGGCTTTCAGTCCCAGGCCAGTTATCAGACCTCTCCATTCAAACTCTGTTCAGTAGCGATGGAGGAGACACTTATGCTTGGGCTTTCAAGGCAATCTCCGACCTCGTTAAACTCACATTTCATAATCCTGGCATTCAAGAAAGCCCCCACTGTGGGCCCCTTTTGGATGCTATTGCAATTAAGGAGATCCTGCCTCTCCATTTTACTAGAGGTAACTTGGCCCTGCCTTTACTTATTTATTTTTTCTGTGTTTTGGTTACTGGAGGCATCTATTTCTGCTTTTTGACAGGGTCAGGTATACAGATCCGGATCCCTTAAAATTTGGGTGGAACTTTAGGAGGTGAAGTAAATTTATCCAGTACAATTCTTTTGAAACCCTGAGGGATTCATTTCACCGGTGTACACAATACAAAACACTTTTTTCCCCTTTTTTATATGAAGATTAATTTTGAATCTCAAAAGGAAAATAAAATCACTGGCTAGACAGTATAACACATTAAAGTGGAGGGGGGAGTAATTTTCCGTTTGGTGACTACATGAAACTTCGATTCATTGAAGAATCTAATATGGGATAACCCCAGAAAAGAAAAGAAAAACATATAATTAAGATCTAATATGTTAAGACTTCTTTATTAAGTTGTGGGAGAGGAAAAGAAAATGGTAAACTATGGAATATTTTCATTGGCAGAGTTTAAGCATGCAAAGTCTTTCTCTTGTCTCCCTCTGCAGGCAACCTAGTTAAAAATGGTGGATTTGAACTTGGACCCCATGTGTTCAAGAACTTCTCTACTGGAGTCCTCCTACCTCCAAAGCTACTGGACCTGGTTTCACCACTCCCAGGATGGATAATTGAGTCCCTGAAACCAGTTAGATATCTTGATAATAAGCACTTTTTTGTTCCCTCTGGATCTGGAGCAGTTGAACTAGTGGCAGGGAGAGAAAGTGCCATTGCCCAGATTATTAGAACAGTTCCCAACACATTCTATAACCTAGTATTCAAAGTTGGAGACTCAAACGATGCCTGCCATGGATCCTTGATGGTCCAAGCATTTGCAGGAAAAGAAACCTTTCAAGTTCCTTACAAGTCCATTGGTAAAGGTGGCTTCAAACTCGCAAGTTTCAAGTTCAAGGCAATTTCAGACAGGACCAGGATCACATTCTTCAGTGCCTTCTACCACACAAAAATCCACGACGTCGGATGTATGTGTGGTCCCATTCTTGATGATGTTATAGTTTTTCCAGTGAAGTAGTCATTTCTATGTCACACCACCTTATCTTCAAGTTATACAATTTCTTCAATAATTTCTCTGAAGGCTTTGTGATGGGGAGATGCATAATATTATAGATGCTTTTACTAACCATTTCCACCGCTCTTTTTCTTTTCGTCTTTTGCGTCTCTGGTCTGTCCAAACATGTATCTTATTCACATTGATAACCATGCTTATTGGAGAAGCTAACAAGCTAAAATTGATTGATAGTAATTTCCACCTTCATGAGGCTAGCCCATTGTTGTATTCAAACGGTTCACAATCATAAAGCATCTATAAGAAGATGAAAATAAGAGAAAGGAACTGTTGTGGGCTTTATTATCTTGCTTCTTTTAAGAGTTTTCTCCTTTTACCTTACTGCATATGTAAACTAGAGTGTTAAAGTGGAAGATGACCTATTCTATCTGAGTTACCGAATTATCCTACTTGGGTATCATCTCTATCTTCACACCTTTTTGGTACGAGAGGCAGAGGAGAGGTCGCCTATCACACAAAAAAAGTGAAAAGACGGAAATGAGACCCAAGTGTGATAGACTGATAACTTAGGTGGGGAATTAAATTGTCGCTTGCTCTTATTGGCGTGTGGTTGAAGGTAGAACAGAGAGATGCGACCATTTTGCCACGTGACGCCTAATCCTTCTTGTAAACTTTGTAACTGATGTCTAATTGGTGAGGTAAAGAATCAAGTAGCTTTGGACGCATTGTGTTACGATCTCTCCCAAGGACCGCAAATACTGAGTGATTCTAGATATTTCAAAACTGCCTTATTTAAACTATAAACATAAAAAAAAACTCCATGTTTGATTTTATTCAAAACCATTATTGTTTTTATCGGAAGAAACTTTTGACAACCGTTTATTGTTTGTTTTTTGAACTCATATGTTTGATCTTTTTTTTTTAATATCATGTTCAAGAGTATTTTAATTTTAGACATAATGAATTATATGACTTTTCTAAATTATTAAGCACGTATTTCTCAAATTGTGAGAATTACCCTTTGATTTAGACAGATGTGTTGATATTACAAATTATCATTTGAAAATATACTTAATTTTATAAAAAAACGAGTAGACTCTAGTGATAAATAGAGTCTATTAATTCCGCTATCATTGTATAAACAAATCTTATAAATCAGATATAAACCAAAACGAAAAACTCCTCTGGTTGCTTTGGATGAGCTTATTAGTGGTTTATTGGAATTTATTTACTTTAATGGACACTCGTCAATCATTTTATATATGTAGATTAATGGAGTTTAGTTTTTTTTTCATAAATTTAAAATAAAAATATGTAAATTGTATGTTTATAAAAACTTCAAAACAACTAATTAGGTGTAATGTAAATTTATTCCAAAATTATTTTATTTGAATATATATTTTTTAGAATATCTATGTAAATATAAATTTATGTTAGGACTTAGGAGAGATTGTGGGACTCATTACATCATTCAACTTGATTCGAAGTCCTAGCACTTAGTATCTGTTAACTCACATATGAGTGGTAATTCCTAGCCTTTAATTCTATCGTGCTTGCTTAGGTTAAAACAACTTTATTGGCTGATTATTTTTCGGGGAGAAGGTTCTCAAGTCAATAATAATGGAAGAAAAATAAACTAATTATTGATTTTACTAAATAAATATGTATTTTGTCATGTTTTTATATAATTTTAATTCGTTATTTTCAGTTTGCTAAAAAAATTAATTAAAAGAACATGAATAAAATTTATAGAGATACCATGCTTTTCTTTTGTTTTTCCAAGCTACAAAATAAAGAAGGTTGAGAATAAAACGAAAAATGCGCCCTCTCAGAGAAAATGTATTACTAATAACAAAATTAATATTAATGTTAAAAGTATTAATTATCAAATTTATAAATTGATTTTTATACAAAGTTAAATATTATTTAAAAATAAAAATATTAAATGTTATATTATCAAATTAAAAAACATAAACATAATTTATCCCTAATTTTAATTTACTTCAATGGATCAATTTAAAAATATTTTAACTACAATATTTTTAAAAAAAAAGAGAGAAACAAAAAACAAAAGAAGGCCTAAACCGAAGAGGAAGGGAGACTCCACTTGCAGTATTCAGTACCTGAGATCTGAAAGGGAAAATAAAGAAGGGAGATTGTTATCGATAAAATATAACCCTTCCTTAAACCAAACAAGATTATTGTATTGATAAGGAAAATGTTTACAACCAGAATGAGCATATTACAAAGAATTTTGCAACAAAGCGAACTTGCAGGAATTTATGAAATTTGAGGGAGATTACAGAAGAACCAAGAAACCCTAGCAGAGAAAGTGAATCGAGGATTCTTACTAAAAGTACAAGAGAATTCATATAAGAAATCAATGGGAAAATTCTTCACACCATTTCCTCACCAACTGCTCTAATATATCAGTAACCAATTGCCTTCACCTCAGCGCGCAACACTCGACCTCGTTTAACTAATATCTCCATGTCAATTAATGAACTTCTTAAATGGTGTCGTCTTCTTATTCATATTAATTATCTCTGACACGTCATCCTCTAATTCGTTGGTAGGTAATGTATTCGTTAATCCTGTATCAGAACTCTGCCCTTCAAATGGCTCTTGTCCCCAAAGGCGAATTTCAGGAAACCTTTGAGCTAAGTCATAGTAATACTCCCAAGAAT
Source organism: Ceratonia siliqua (assembly GCA_034509205.1). Taxonomy (NCBI): domain Eukaryota; kingdom Viridiplantae; phylum Streptophyta; class Magnoliopsida; order Fabales; family Fabaceae; genus Ceratonia; species Ceratonia siliqua. Next base: position 8,874 of record JASKGM010006166.1, read on the forward strand.
AATCTTCTGCAGGTTTGTTCTGCCACTTGACCAACACTTTAGTTGCAACGTTGCCTTGCTGATTAGTCATCATACGATCAAGGATAGCTTCAGGAATATCAGGAGTAGTGGCTTCCGTTAAAAACTCGGGCAAATGAATGGAAGTAGGGACCAAAGCAACATATTTCTTGAGCTGAGAGACGTGAAAAGTGGGGTGAACCTTATTCCCCTATGGTAAAAGTATAAGCAACTGCCCTAATTTGGTCAATAACTTGGAAAGGCCTGTAGTAGCGTGCAGATAATTTCTAAGAACTCCTAGGAGTAATTAATCGTTATCTGTAAAGTTAGAGCTTAAAATACACCCAGTCAGGCAACTGAAACTGGCGATCTACAATTTTTTTCATTTTATACTGAGCCCGTTGCAAATGAAATTTTAATGTTAGGATCATCTCCTCCCTTTGAGACATAGTTTGATCCACTATAGCTATGTGACATTCCCCAGGAAGATAAGGAAGATGTAGAGGAGGAGCTTGGTTGTAAACCAATTCATTTGGCGTCTTCTGGTTGGCAATATGAAAAGATGTATTATACCAATATTTTGCCAAAGGCAACCATTTGTACCAAGTTTCTGGTACTTCACCACACATACATCAAAGATAGGTCTCCAAGCAGCGATTGACAATCTCTGACTGTCCATCCATTTGAGGATGGTAAGCAGAAGATAGTTGCATCTTAACTCCCGAGATAGTAAAGAGAGAATACCAGAACTCATTAATAAAAACAGCATCCATGTCACTTGTGATAGTTTAAGGAAAGCTATGTAATTTATAGATATGATCTAAGAATTATTGAGCCATATCTAAAGCTGTATAAGGATGCTTGAGAGCAATAAAATGGGTAGCTTTAGAAAATCTATCTACAACAACCATAATGGTGGTTTTATCATTGGAAAGTGACAAACCATCAATAAAGTCCATTATGATATCTATCCACACACCTTCAAGGATGGAAAGAGGTTGAAGAAAACCTGGAGATGCAAAGGTGTCATATTTGAATCTTTGACAAATTTCACACTCTCTTATAAACTTTTGAATATCTCTTATAACCCTCTTCCAACGAAATAAAGACTTAATCTTTTAGCAGTGGCATCTCTACCCGAGTGCCCTCCAATGGAAGAAGTATGCATCCAATGCAAAAGCTGTTGCCTTTACTGAAGATTCCTCCCAATTTCCAACTTTCATTTTCTTCTCAACTGGTCAGCATTCCAGCCATAATGTTTATGGGTGTGGGTAGCTTCTTGTAGATGTTTAATAATCTTTTGAAGTTCACGGTCACTATACTAGCTTTGCTAAATTTCTTTAAACAATTTAGAATTGATTGTATACAAAGCCATTAACAGTATCTGTGAATGAGAAGTTCTGGATAATGCATCTGCAGCAAGGTTTTCTTTGCCTTGTTTATATTGGATCTCATAATCAAAGCCTAGTAATTTGGCAAGCCATCCTTGTTGAAACTGAGTGTTAAGTTTCTGATCTAAGAGATAATTTAAACTTCTTTGATCTGTCTTAATAATGAAGTGACTGTTAAGCAAATAATGTTTCCATTTTTGGATAGCAAGCATGACAGCCAGTAATTCCTTCTCATAGACAGAAAGAGCTTGGTGTTTAACCCCTAAAGCCTTACTAATGAAGGCTACAGGAAGATGGTCTTACATTAAGATAGCCCCTATATCTGGACTACTAGCGTCAGATTCTACTACAAAGATTTTATTAAAATCAAGCAATGCAAGCACAGGAGAAGAAGTACATGTTGTTTTCAACTGTTCAAAAGCTTTAGTAGCTTGATTATCCCAATGAAAGCTGTCCTTTCTCAATAACATGGTTAATGATTTAGCAATAATGCCAAAGTTTATAACAAATCTCCTATAATAGCCTACTAAACCTAAAAGACTCCTCATCTACTTAATGTTTGTTGGTTTTGGCCAATTCTTCATTGCTTCCAGTTTAGAAGGGTCAATAGTAACTCCATTCTCAAAAATATAATGTCTCAAATATTCTACCTTCTAGACTGCAAAGAAATATTTGCTCTTTTTGGCCAAAAGTTGGTTATTTCTCATTAAAAGAAAAACTGATTTCAAATGTGTGATATGTTCCTCAACTGACTTGCTGTAGATGAGAATGTCATTAAAAAAAACAAGTACAAATCTCCTAAGATAAGGTTGGAAGATTGTGTTCATCAAATATGAAAGGTGGAGGGGGCATTTGTTAAGCCAAAAGGCATAACTAAACACTTATAATGGCCACAATGAGTCTTGAAAGTTGTCTTGTGAATATCTTCAAGTTGTATTCTCGCTTAGTGATATCCAGCTCTTAAATCTAGCTTAGAAAAAATGATAGACCCAGCTAGCTCATCCATTAAGTCTTCTACCAAGGGAATGGGAAACTTGTCATTTACAGTTTGTTTATTTAAGTCCCTATAATCCACACATAGTCTTCAAGTGCCATCTTTCTTTCTTACTAACACAATAGGTG
>JASKGM010006168.1:0-11382 GCA_034509205.1 Ceratonia siliqua
ATATATTGGGTATTACAAACAAAAAGTTCCTATCTATGAAGTAGTAAAATTATTCTTTGAAAAAAATTTATTATACACTCAATTTACTTAATTAGTTGAGAATAATATTAATTAGGCTTGTAAATAATTTTCTCATTTTTCATCATTCAATAAATGGTTCTATGTAGTTTTTGTTTTAATAATTCACCACTTAAACTTTTAACATGTAGCAAATAATCCATTTCACTTTTTAAAAAAATAAAAAAATAAAAAATAGATCAATCAATTGAAATTTAATTGAAAGAGTTTTAAGTAAAATTCTTTTAATTTGATAATGTTATGAAATTACATTTTTAATTAGAGCTCATATATTCGTGACATTTTAAATAGAATTGACTATTTACAAGTATTAAAAGTTGGAGCCATTAATTGTCAAATTAAAACTATAAGACGATACTTGCTAAAATCAAATTAATTTCTAAAATGTTATTTGGAATTTATTCTATAAAGTATAAAATAATAATATCTAAATTTATTAAATAATTGAAAATAATTTTTAATTATATAAAAAGACTATAATGAATTAGTTGCTATCATGTTATTGACTTTTAATTTGTTAACATTGCACTATTTTTTTTAATTGGAATGATTGCATTATACTCTAAGTATAGTGTATTGTGTTTGAGGCAAGGAGTTTGGAAGAGAGGTTGCCAAGGCATGATTGATTTGAGAGAAAAATGAAATGATTGTGAGTAAAAAATGATGTGAAAATTATTGTTGGCTGATGTATAAAATAATCAGTATATGTGTAAAATAGTTAAGCTAGATAAGATCATTAATGGTCACATCATCAAAAATTTAACGAAAGTTAGATAGATGGACCTACTTGGAACTTTAAAAAAAAAAAACGGCAACATTATTTAAATTGAAAATATGAGGACTAAATTGAAACTTTTTGTATAATAAAGGGATCAAAAGTGTAATTAAGCTTAACTAAAATTGTTAAATTTAACACTAAATTAAACGGTATTCTATAATTTGATTAAATTATGATAGTTGAGTGTGTAATTCAAAAGAAAAATGTCACACAAAATTACTATTCATAGAAGAAAGAAACTTCAGTTAATTACTTACCACTACTTTTTGTCAAATTGTCTTTGTGATTTTACTTAATAATAATTTTTTTATAACTTTATAATAAGTCTTTTATAAATTTTTTTTATCATTTATTAGGTATTAAGAAAACAAAGTGAAATAAATAGTGATGGGTGATTAATAGGTTTTTTATGATAATTATGAGCGACTATAGTTATAAGAATAACAAAAATATTGCCATTTTAAATGCTAAATACATTTATACATTGAAATTTAAGAAATTAAAATCATTTATTTTTTTAATTTAAAATGTTAAGAACTAAAAATGGTTTCAAACAGCTTAATTATAATGTATAACTATTTATCACGAAAGTTTTATAATTCATTTTATTTGATTTAATTATTAAAGTATGCACTTTTTGCCAATACAAGAAAATGCGGAGTTTCTCACATAATAAATCAGTGAGAAATTCCTAGAAAATATGTTAAAAGTGGTTTCTCATGGAATTTCTAATGAAAACTGGCCTGTAAAACATCATCTCATGAGAATGGAAGTTTTCTCATGGAAAATAATACTCGTGAGAAACTTTCTCATGGACTTTCTCTCATACGTAGAGAGATGTGAGAAATAGAGATGAAATCCAAGAGAAGAGCGACAAATCTATGACCCATTCTCACGAGCCTCTCACATAATTTTTCACTCCTTTAGGGCCACGAGAGATTTCCCATTGACCCTTATCCACAAGAAATTACTATTTTCTCACAAACATTAACTGTGAGAAATATTAGTTCTCGTGGCCACAATCTATGAGAAAAGCTGAGAGAAAATGGCAAATAAATATTTTTTTGGATAACCTTCTTACGGATAAAGTCCGAGAGAAAGACCGTGAAAAAAATGGGAAAAAACAATTTTTTGGACAACATTCTCACGGATAAATTCCGATAGAAAGTCTATAAGAAAAAAAAGTATTTATTTGTTTATTTTTTTTTAATTTTTTTCTTATACATTAACTTGTCAACTTTCAAAAACAACTTAAAAAAACAACAAAAACACACCAAAGTATATCAAAGTCAATATATTATTAAGTTAAATAAAATAATGTATATGAATTACATTAAATATAATATAATTGTGTAAAAAAAATACATAATGATTGCCACTTGACTCATTATCATAGTCAGTGGGATCAGCGCGAGGGGATGGGGCAGAGGCAAGGGCAAGAGTAGCATTGCCATCGATAAATGTATGATCCACTCTTGCTACTACATCACGATCTCTTTAAGGCCCCTCATCTCGTCATGCATTTCCAATAATTCAGGATCTTGGGTAGCTTATGGTGGCTAGCTCGATTGATCCGAGTCTAGCATGCTGACCTTAAACCCCATCTCATAAATATATCCACCCCTTCATATTCTTCCTGTCGACAACATTCATTCACTGACAGCTGTTATCAATGAAAGAACAAGACACTTGAGTCTAGGCCCTATGCTCCTCAAAAGATTTTTGCATGAGTTAAATCATAATTACTGTGGAAGCACCCAGCCCTTGGTAAGTGGTCTCAGCCTGTGGATGCACCCAGCCCTTGGTTTCGTTGTGCTGCAAATGCAAAAGATCTCAAGGGCATTAGGCTCTCTCCTTAACTCCATATTCTACAAATAATTAAAGTGTTAGAATAGTAAAAAAAACTAATATGTACAATTACTTAAAGTTATAAGTTATTAAAAACTTACCAGTCTTCTTTTATGTTGGGAGACGTTGATGGATCCGCCTCGAAAGTAAGAAGCACCCTGATCCATTGAGTAATTCCTCTTGTTCCGGGGACTACCAAATAGCCCTCAACTAGTTCTTTAGTTGCAGGCTTAACCAGATGCCCTTGGTCTTTCCACTCCGTATATCTCTTAACGTGGCTCGTATGTTGTCATTGCACTTGGTGTCTCATATCTTATGGATTTTGTTTTCATACCAAGTTTCCTAGTTATACTTTGTCTGCATTAGAAACAATAGACTTAAATTAGTAACTATAAAAATCAAGTAAATTGAATAAATACAGTACAAGTTTGATTAATACCTTAAATTGGTTCCACTAGTACTCCTTCACCTCTTCGGGAACTTGGAAGATGTTGTACTAGGGCCCCTCAAAATGAGACTTGTAGATAAAGGACAAATAGTTGTTAGGCTCATTAAAAGGATTAAAGCTGGAAAAAATAAAATTTACTTTATAATAGGGAACGACTATTATAATGGTTAGACAAACAACTATCGAGGATGATAAGTATACTTACTCTTTGTCTCCATGTGGCTCTATCCGATCCACAAGCACTCATTGGAGATATGGTGTCAGGGGAGAGAGAGTTCGATTTGGGGTGACTCGCCTGCAAGGAACCCATAGCAGCGAAGGATGCTATCCCTAGGATTGTTGCAACTCTAGTAGCTGTATCGAATCCAACGCGTACTGGATCCGATGTCAATGCAAAAAGCATTGCTGACTGCGTCGACACCATAGGGTGGGCATGAATCCCAGCTCAGGGTTAAGGTCAGAAGGCTGAGCTACGACCTTCCCCTTGCCTTTCCTGCTCTATGACCTAAAATCACATCTAGCACTTGACATACCTAAATGTAAAACTCCAATCAATTATTTGAAATAATTAATTTTGTGTTTTATTATTAATTATAATGTCCAATTTTTTTATGATATTTGACCACAAAATAAGTTTATATGTGAATTTTAAATACTTGATAATTAATATATTTTTATGAATTTAAAATATTTTTAATTTAATATTTAAATTATCTGGTTATATCTTATATTTGATATATATTTAATAACATTTCATATGAATTATCATATAAAATATTATCTATAAATTTATTTTCAAATTTATTATGTCTATTTGTGTGTGATTAACTAATGTCTTAGCAATTATAACATCTCATTTTCAACTCTAAAACTACATATTTTTCTCTGGTTAAGAAACTAAAATAAATTTTGCTTCTATCTTACACTTTTTTAAAACACTAAAGCATCATTATATATATCCAATGTCAAGGTAGATAATTTTTATGTTACTTTATGAATTTATAAATTTTTTTATTATTTATTAATGATTTGCAATCATTAATTTTATATTTTATTATAATTTATAATTATAATTTAGTTTATTTTATTTTATGATATTTGACAATAAAATAAATTTATATATGAATTTTAAATACTTGATAATTTTATTTGATATTTAATTATATTTTTATGAATATAAATTTTTTGTTTAATATTTAAATTAGTTGTATATTTTTTATTTTAAATATATATTTAATAACATCTAATATGAATTATCATATAAATTATTATTTATAAATTTACTTTCAAATTTATTATGTTTATATTTGTGTGTGATTAATTAATGTCTTAATAGTTATACCTAGGGCTGTTCAAAACCCAAACCAACTCGATCAACCCAATCAACCCGATCAACCTAAACTAAATTGATTGGTTTGTTTGATTTAAATTTTTATATGGGTTGGGTTGGGTTGAAATTTTTTAGTAAATATTGGGTTAGGTTGAGTTTGTGTTAGCAGAAGTAAATCAATATAACCAACTCAACACAGTTATTTATTATTATTTTTAAAAATATATATAATATAATATAATAAATATATTAGTATCACCATAAAATTTGAATTTGAAACATCAATCTCTTTTAATTGTGACCCTTTGATATTAGTTAATTTTTTTTTTTAGTGAAATAGTTTATATTTCTTTTTGGTACAAGAAATGGTGGATAATTAGTTTGCTATTGAATAATTTTCAATGTTATTGTAGTTGAGATTTTCATTATCATATGTTTTCTTATTTCTTTTAGAAGTATTAGCTTATCTATATTTGTTTTTACTATTTAAATGTTTATAATACTTATTTTGAAAAATTTTACATAACTTTGTCTGAAACCAAGAAACCAACTCAACCAAACCAGATTTTCATGGTTTAGTTTGGCCAAGTCATAAGTCTTGTGATTTGGGTTGGTTTGGATTGTAGAGTAAAAAAATTCTTGGGTTGGGTTTAGGTTGAGTCTAAACCCAAACCAACCTAACCCATAACACCCCTAATTATACCATCATCTTTTCAACTCTAAAACTACATAATTTTTTCTCCTTTTATAATCAAACTCATTCAATAAATTAATAACCATACAACTATTTATAACACTCAATTTAGGGTATTTGCTGCACCTAAGTCACCAGTGCTTGGTACACTAATACCAAGTATCAAACTATACCAAGAATATATAAAGATACAATATTTTATTCAACAAAAGCTTATTATGGTTATCAACTTGGTTTTTGTTAATCTTTAATGGAACTTGAAACTTGATAAATTGTTCATTCCAAATAAGCTGAAACCCTTCACACACAGACCTAATCTAACATTCCTTGCTTTTGAAGAAAAATTCGAGTAAACATGGTCAAAATGTTTCCATGTAGCTCCATTTGATGGATCCGACAACACCTATGACTCACCTGAGTATTTGTAATGCCGTCTCATTTCATTTGCAAATGCATTAGATGCAAAAGTCTTTGCAGTCTAGGATTGATGAGCAAATACCACATTTGTTTGTTTGGAACATCCCTAACCTTCGTTTTACCAACTTTTGACTGTCTAGAATCATGCTTCACCACAAAATTGACACTGCCTATCACGCCCCAATTCTAGGCATGTGGCCGGTGTAGGACACTATCGCTTGGATAGCATCTTACAAGCATACACATGTATTCATATGCCACCATAACAAAAGGCAAAGCTTCCCTTGAAATCTAGATGTTTCCAAATGCAAACAAAAAATCAAACAAGATAGACAGACCCACCATATGTCAAAAATAGGCCTTCATGGCCAACACAATTGACAACAAATATATGCGTGTTCAATACATTACAACACAACCATGCAATTGCCCTAGTCCAGCTTTCCAAGAACTTCACAAGTTGCTTCATTCATCTTCTAAGAAATCCACCATGTTTAAATGGAAGGCTCAAATAAACTAAGGATTGGCATGTGGGGGTCCTACAATAGAATCTAGATAAATATGGGGGATGGGTCAAAGGACCCAGTAAGTAGGCATTCCTACTATCAGGTACAAGGTTTTTGTAAAAGTATATATATTCCTACTATCAGGTACAAGGTTTTTGTAAAAGTATATATATATATACACACACACACACACACTACAAAAAACATGGATTTTCTGATGAACTTTCTGATGGAACAAGATTTCAACAGAATTTCTGACGCTGTTTTGACGAAAATCAAATTAACAAAAAATTTTGATGGAATTTATGATGGCCGCTTGTGGCCATAAAAAATTTCCATCAAAATGTCGTGGAAAGGCCATCAGACATAAGGCATGAACAATGGCAGGAAACCTTCTGACGATTATGTGGCCATCAGAATCTTTTTTATGGCCATATTCCGTTAGAATGGCCGTCACAAAAGTCAGAATATCTATCCTTCCTTCCTCCTTCTTCGTTTTCAGTTTGAATGGTTTCTTTCTCCCCCCAAACACTTTCTTTTTTATTTTTCTGTCCAAATAGATTTTTTAGCCTTTTTTGGGAATTTTTTGGCAAGGTGACTTGAAATGGTGTTTAATCCATCTCCTTTCTCCATTGAGGTTTGTCAAAATTTGTCCCTTTTTTTAACCCCTAAATTTTGTTTGTTAATGGGGGATTTTTGAGTAGGTATTTTGTTGTTTTTTTTAGTTTTGTTTAAGTATATGATGTGGTTGATAGCTATTTGATAGTATATGGAGCTGGTATAATATGGTTTAGTTTGACATGAGATAATTATGTTAAAATATGAATTAAAATATTAAAATTGGAGTATATGTAAATCTCTTATGTTGAAATTTCTTTAGGACTTTTGTTGTATGATAGATGTAGAGTGTTTGGATAAATTTTTGAAATTTATTTAAATTTGTTGGATGAATTTCAATTTTGTGATGTTTATGACTTAATTTAATAAATTAAATTATGTACGTTATTGTTTATATTTTGAGAAACTTTTTGGGCCTTTTTGTTTTTTGATAGATATAGAGTGTTGGATATTGTTTCTCATTTTTTGAAATTATTTTGGATGAATTTTAATTTTATTGTATAGGGCTCAATTTAATAAATTAAATTATATATGATGTTGTTTACATTTTGGTAAATTTTTTTTTGGGAGTTTTGTTCTATGATGGATGTTACAAATTTGTAAAAAAAAAAATTGGATTATTTTTTAGTCACTATAATTTGATGTATATATTTTGATGCATGTATGTGATGTAATGAATTTATAATTATTGTTGAATATTGAAGGAATATGGATATCCTTGAGCATCATCATTAGATGAACAATAAAATTTATCCTAATAGTAGGAGTTTTACAGTGGCATTGAAGAATTTATTTAATTTACTTTTGTACATAATGTCTATGTTGAGGGAGGGATGTTTAGATGTTCATATGCTAAATGTAAATGCCAAAAGTTTCAAAAACCAGATGATGTAAGTCCACATAATTCAAAAAGTGAAATTGACATCGTCTTGCACCCTCTGATTGACGAAATTTAACTGCTTTGGCAACAGGGAGTGCTTACGTATGAAATTTCATTGAAACATAACTTCTTTATGCAAGCTGCTCCTTTGTGGACTATCAATGACTTTTCAGCATATGGAATGCTAACGAGTTGGCAAACCTCTAATAAGTTGGGTTGCCCAATTTACATGGGCAGTTTGAAGGCATTTTATCTTAAGCATGGGTGAAAGATTTGTTATTTTGATTACCATCAACAATTCTGACCATTGGAACATCCATTTCGTCGAAATAAGAATAACTTCTTGAAGAATAAAACTGATAAACACATCCCACCCAGTTGCTTATCTGGAGATGAACTATATGTACAAGTATTAAGACAAGTAAAAGTAACAGAAAGTGGGGAGGAGCCTTTTACTGGTTATGGTGTAACATACAATTGGACTAAATGCAGTATTTTTTGGGATTTACCTTACTGGTTTGTTTTATTAATCCCACACAACATAGATGTGATGCACACATAGGCTAATGTGTTTGGGAATGTGTTCAACATGGTGATAGATGTCAAAGATAAGACCAAGGACAATATGGCAACTATGGATTTAGCCAAGCTTTGTAAGAGTCCAAGTTTAGAGTTGCAAGAATTAGGCAACGGTAGATGTGCAAAGCCGAGGGCACTTTACACATTAACCATTGAGTAGAAGAAAACTATTTGTGAGTGAGTGCAGAGTCTAAAACTTCCTGATGGATATGCATTAAACTTAGGGAGATATGTCAACACTAATTCTTGGATGTTGACGCACATGAAAAGTCATAACTGTCATGTGTTTATGGAGAGACTCTTGCCAATAGCTTTAAGTGGGCTGTCTCCTGCAATTTGTGAACCTCTTGTGGAGGTGAGTCAATTTTTTTGAGATATTTGCTCTCATACTTTGCGCAAAGTTGACTTATAGGTCATGGCAAAGGTGACACACCTACTGCAGCTACAACAACATCGAATACAGTAACATCTGGTGTTGTGGGGCCCTGTAATGGCCATACAAGTTCCTTAACCACAAATGTTAATGTTATGGTTAGCGTTAGATTGGCTGACGGTCGCTTGTGTATAAAGCTAGTTGGCAACACTAGGTAAGTACACTTTTAATCATCAGTAAATATTGTTTGTCTAACAATTGTAATACTCTTTCCTATAACAAAGTTAATTTTTCTGTGCAGATTTTTACCGCACTTACTGACCGTGAACTATATTTCAGGAATTTACAAATCACATTTTTTAGAGGCTTGGAAAAACTTCACCTCAATTCCCCGAAGATGTGAAAGAGCAATGGTGGAACCAATTTAAGGTATTAAACAAACTTCAAAGTTCTTATTCGATTTACTTGATTTTAATGATTACTAACTCTAACTGTATTATTTCTAATACAAACCAAGTGTACCTAGAGACCAGAGTATAATGATCAAATTCATAAGATATGAGAGAATAAGTGCTTTAGTAGCATACGATTATGTTTTGGTGCAATCCGGGAATGGAAGACAAGTGGCAACTGGTTAGGTAAAGATATCAAGGAGCGACTTTATGATATTTGAGATAAAGAAGATTTCAAGGCCCAATCATAATGAAATAAGAAGAAATGGTTGATGGATAAGGCTAGGCTTCTCTACCCATCGAGGCGGATCCATGTCTGTATTCAACCATACGAAGAAGCGCGTAAGTTTTTATTAACTTACAACTTTAATTAAGTCTATTAATTACTTTTTCATTATTCTAACACTTTAATCCATTGTTTGTAGGTAAAGGAGTTGGGGAGGGAGCCTAACGCTGCTGAGGTTTTTCTTCATATGTAGTACAACGAGTCTAAGGGTTAGATGAATTCATATGCTAAGAGTACTTACATAAGTTAATTTAAATCATTAAACTTTAATATTATAGGTTAATTTCTCTTTAATTGTGTTTCAAATTAATTTTCACTAATTATGGTTTAACTTGTGTAGAAATCTTTTGGAGACCTCAAAGCTAATACTCAGGAGTCAATAAGTTCTCCCATCAACACCCATTTATGGATAGCGACTGTCAGTGGGAAGAAGAAGGGGCAAATTTATGGGCTGGGTTCTTAGGCCAGTGTGGCACATGGTTGAATCAAGCCAGACACCACGAGCCAACCAAGATCCTGAAATGTTGAATGTGGTGAGGAACCTCGAAGAGCAATTCCAGCATAAGCAGACTCAGTTAGAACAGGAACTTGAAGAGAGCAAGCAGAAGCAAAACTGGATGGTACAAGAACTATAGATGCTCAAGCAGCTAATCAGTGGCATTGCTCATTTTGTCCCTCCCCAGTCCCCTATCGCTGATCGCACTAATGATGAAAATGACGTAAAAGATTATTGTTGATTACTAATCAATATACTTTGTTTTGATTAGCTTCCAAATATTGATATTGATCCTGTCTACTTAGTTTGTTTATGTTGTATATTTAAATTGCAAGAATTAAAATTAAATAGTATAAATTAATAAAATTTAAATTTAAATAAAAAATTTTTTATAAATTAATTTTAAAAAATAATAATAATTTTTAATTAAACATTAAAACTTTTTATTTTTATTTTTATTTTTATTTTTATTTAATGTGAAGTCGTCCAAAATTGACAAAAAATTTTCTTATTTTCTAACTTTCTGATGGCCACTTTCAGTCAGAAATTTATGACAGCCAAATTATGTCATACATTTCTGACAGCCTAATTCCATCACAAATCTTTGATGGCCATGTTCCATCAAAACGCCTGTCAAAAAATTTCTAACAGCATAAAATCTGTCAGACTGTCCGTCAATGGCATTCATAAATATTAATGAGTCAAAATCCATTGGAAAATCCGTCAAAATATATATATATATATATATATATATATAATCATTTACTTACAAAGATGAAAATCAAGAATCCAAAAATGTTACATACAATTTTCGTAATTGAAACCATTGAACTAAAGGAATAATATAAAATCACACAAAGTCAGTTTGTTTACATATTACAATTTGAAATAAAGGAATAAAATAAGAAAATATCACAAATTGCTCATATGTTTATACATGTAAATGATTATAAGAATTTCGAGGGATGGATCAACACTTTTTCACATAGGTAATGCTTGCATGTGTATATTCTCATTCATATATCCTACCTTATGCCTCCCCATTCATGGACATTCATATGTGTGTGCACATTCCCGTCCATATATCCTACCTTATGCCTCTCGTTCATGGACATTCATATATGTGTGCACATTCCCATCCATATATCCTACCTTATGCCTCCGGTCCATGGACATCTTGTAATACCCAAATATTTTAAATAGAGACCACTCCTTTTAAAATTCTGAAAAAAAAAATAAACAAAAAAAGGGGGATAACTTTTAGCTAATTTTAAAAAAATAGGTCTCTTCCTTTTTCCCTAATATATATAGCAACAAGATACCCCTCAATACTCTAGCCACACAATACCCCTCTTTCCCCTTTCTATTGCTATTCGGCATCTATTGGAGAAAGTAGGGGTTGTTTTGGAGTCCCTTGGTGGCTATAAGTTGGAGTTCAACACCATTTTATTCTAGTAAGTATGTGTTTATCATCCTTCCTCTGAAATCTATAAATTTATGACAATATAGCAGATTTGGAATGGTGATTTTGTGGGGCTATTAGGTTCCTTCATTTATAGAAAGTGGCTGGATACTTCTTTCTTATTAAATAAATTAAAT
>JASKGM010006169.1:0-11381 GCA_034509205.1 Ceratonia siliqua
TTATTCAATGTCATTTTGATCCATAAAAGTTTAAAAATTGAATTTTGACCTTAACACTTTTCAAAAATATGAGTTTTAATTCAATATTTTCATAAATTTAAATCTTAACTTAATACCTTTGAAAATTCATAATTGACCTCCCATATTTTTGAAAATTCACAATTGATCCCAATACTTTTTAAAATTTGAATTCGACCACATTATTTCAAAAATACCATTTTGACCCCCGAACATTACAAATTCTGAATTTTGCTGTTCCAAGGGTTTTAAAAGATTTTTTTAGAGTTCTTTAAATCCTCTCAAACATTATATGGAGAAATACTCTCCCATTTTGTTTAGCTGTATGTGGAAATTCATTTTCCTATACCGTCTTCACTCATTCAAACATTATATAAGGATATACTCTCCCATTTTTGTCAAGCTTTATATGGAAATTTATTCTCCCATAAATGTCACCATTTTCGCAAACACTATGTAGGGAGTTAATTTCTCATTTTGTAGGACCTTATGTGGAAACCTAATTTCTCATATTGTCTTTATCCTTCCTAAACAAATTCTAATTTAATTAATTCGAATTACGTGGACCTTGATCCTTTAAGGGTAGTAGGCACTTACACAGTAAGACAGGTTCGATTTTCTCACTTCTTTATTTTTCTTTAAATCATAATAATAAAAAAGGGTAATTCAAACACAATAATAAATTTTAAGCACAAACAAATTTAGGATAATCGTCCTCAGGGATGGACGTTGTAGAGTACCTAACAGCTTCCCCACACATAATTAGACTCCCGAACCAACCATCTGGTTTCAAGGGCCAGTTTTTGGACTTTTAAAGGATCCCAATTATCCTTACAATTAATTGGTGGCGACTCCAATTTTTATCTCTGTATTTTTCCCCTTTATCGCCTTGAGGTCACGACGGTGATATTTTCTCATCCGTCACGTTGTGACAGATATCATATTTAAAGTATAGCTCTTTATCAGATACAGATATAGATATTCAATTCAAAATAGATCTTTCTATGGAAGTAGCTAAAGAATCCACCCAAAACAATTTTCATGCATTTATATAAAAATAATTTAACATTTATTAGCTTTTCAATTAAATAAGTATGTTATATCACTAAAATATACTTGATTGGAAACTCATTTAAGATCTCATATATCAAAATAAATCATGAGGGAAAAACACTTAATCAAAGCTTCATCAAGACAATAACTAAAAATTACATAAGGTTAATCCAATTCCCAATTTACTTAAAAATCTTAAAGAAAATATCATAATTATTTAACCAAACGCTCATATAATTGTAATATTTTCACATTTAATAAGTTAAAAATAACAAACCAAGAAAATCATACAAATAACATGTAATAGAGGATAGAAAAAACCCACTCACCTTGTTAACTTAACCTTAGAACTCATTACCACTATTGGAGGACTTTGCCCACACCAACTAAGAATCGGAGGTTCACTACCTTCATAAATCAGTTCATTCCTATTCAATTATATAATGAAAAATATCTTTAAAAGTCTCCATTTTAAGATTATTGTCAATTACAAGTATAGAGACATATATTCCTTGCCTCATCTAATCAATTTGATTAGAATATTTTCCACTCTTACCATTCCAAATAGAATCCTTACAAAATTCCTCCAATTAGATTTTATGGTAAGTTTTAATTAAGTTAATTACTAAAGTACAATCTAACCCATGTTAGGATTTATGACAATTTGGAACCACTAAGGAATTAAAGTCAAAATTTCAGAGAAACCAAAACTCCATATTCATAACCGAAAATTTGCATCAGATTATCATACCAAATTTAATTATGAATCAAAAAAGTAACAGAACAAAACTAAAAATAGCATTTCAATCTAGTCTCTCCCAAACTAAGATATAGAGGAAGTACCCAAAATCCACTATGTTAAACTATATAATCAATTTGTAACATAAAGGAGATTCAAGGAAAAACCCATGACCAAAACCAAAACTTAATCCCAATTCAAGCTAAATTGAGGACAGGAAAGGAACATTCTTTCTTAGATTAATTAAAATTTACTCAAATTGGAACAATAAATAAAAACTCGCAAAAAAAATGACGGCTGAGAATGTACTGTAGAAAAACTATGAGACGGCTAAGGGAAAAGAGGAACTGAGTGTCTTCCAACAAAATTTACTGAGCACCAATGTATAGAAAACATAATCATTCCTACTTGATATTTTTTGGAAGAATGCTCTAGAGGGCCACAAAATTTTTGGACAAAAGTAGGCAAGCTTCCCTTAGATATTGAGGGACTATTCTGGAGTAGAAAAGTGCTGATCTTTTTGGAAGAGAGACTAAACATGTGGCTGGAAATTTTCTGTAGAAACTTTTTGCGAAAATCTGATAATTTTTACTTGATATTTTAGTCATAAGCTTCTAGAACAGCAAACTATTTTCACCAATGGAGAAAGCAAAAGGTTAACGTGGTGCTTCCAGCTATTGACCAAGGAAATTTTGAAATTTCATAGGGGCATTACAGTTATTGGGTTCAAACATATAATCAATATTAAAGAAGTTGATCAATTGTCTTATATTTTGATACAGGACTTAAGTGAAGTTGCAAATAATAAATATATGTAAAATTTATTATTTTAATAATAAGTCACACACATTAAGTTTATAATTCTCTTCCAAGAAGCAAGTATATAGGATTGGTTTGCTTTAACCGATTTTTTATTTTCATTTTAATAAAAAAGAAAATAAGTATGAAAATATGTTTTTAGAAATTATACCGTTTTATTTTATAGGAAATGGTGCTCATATTTTCAAAATTTTAGAAACTATACAAATAGTTTTTTATTTATTAAAAAAAGGGTGACTTTTTAAAATTTTTTAAATCATTCTTTCAATAAAAAATGGATAAAATTTATTATAATCACATTATTATTCATTATTGTATTAACACACTATCATCAGTGTCAAACCTTTTTCATTATATTTAAATATTTATAATTTTAAATTTGTGTAAATAAGTATTAATTATCATTTGATATATAAAAACTAAATTAATATGTAATTTTTCATATTCTATATATATAATATAATAATTTTTTATTTAATAAAAATAAAAATAGATAGTGAGAAATTGTTAAAAAATTACCCACTAATTTAAATATAAGTTAAACTTATATATAAAGGACTTTAAAGGCCATTGTTGAAAAAAACGAACCAAATCAGATAGTCGGATTAACAGGCTGGTGAACTGATTCGGTCTATTCTTCTTCTTCTTTTTTTTTTTTTTATTAAAACAACATTGTTTTGGCACAATATTTTTCATAAACTTTTGAGTTCAAAACAATATTATTTTGTCCAATTTTAATATAAATAAATATAATATATGCGTCAATTTTCTTTGTTTTACTTTAACTTATCAAAGCTATTCAAATATACACACAATATATTGGAATTGTCTTCAATGTAGATTGAGTTCAAATTTCAATAAAATCAAGCACACACAAGTTCATTATACTCAAAATTTGTGGATATCTATAAAACTTACCTATTTGAGTATAGGTAAAAAGTCAGAGTTGTAGAAAGTGGAAATCTCTCTATCCTAGCAGCTGCCGAACCCTAAACAACAATGATTACACCCAAAATATAACGTGGTTAGTCCAGTATAGATTGAGGTGTCGATTCTACAGAGAGACTATGAAAAACGGAAAAGAATTTCTAAATTAAAAATGTCATATAGAAAGCTGAAAATTGAATGCTTGCTTTGTAAAGAGAGATAAATTGTTCAATTGAAAGTATAATTGAAATGTAGATAGTAAAGCATCAAGATTTTCTCAATTGGACTATATCATTCAACACACAAGCGATTCATTTTATAACTCAATCAGAGAACCATAATAGATCCTCTAATCGAAAAATATTCATTCAAACCCAAAACAAATTCATCTATGATTCTAAGGGATAATTTCCTTGCTTTAAAATTTTGATTATTTTTGCTGGAACAAGATTCAAGGACGACCATATACTAAAGCAATAAATCACATCAATAAAAAGAAACCAACTCAAATTAAACATAAACTAGTGTTTCAACAACTCAATAGATAGAGCAAGATTAATCCATGAATAAATTTAACACAAGTTTACTCAAATTCAAAACAACTCCATTAAAAGGAATATTAAAACTCATAATCATATACACATGAGAGCCCGGAACTCAAATCAATTTAGGTTAAAATCACATAGTCCAATCAATTGAATCCCTAGTTGTAATACCCCTAAACTTTTAGAATAACCGTTAAAAAGTGTTGGTGACAAATTTCTCCTTTCTAAAATAAAAGAAAGTAGTACTATATATATAATTATTTGATGACATGATATTGTTGGAGGGTGTAATTGATAAGAAATTAGAGGCTTTTTGCAAGAAAACTTAGAAACTAGGGAGTTTTCGTAATTTTCCCCAAAACAACCAAAATATCCTATAAACCTAAAAGGGACAGTCATTTCTCTCCCCTCTCACCCGAAAATTTATAGTTTTTCTTTCTCATGCGGGACATCCTCCATTGAAGCTTTAAGCCCATTAAATCCTCTCCATATTTTCACATACTTCCTTCGCGAAAACTTCATATTTTCATCTTCTCCACAAGATGCTAGTTTTCATTTTGTGAAATACTCCAAAATACTACTCTTCGGGAGCTTGGCCGTGGCTTTTAAGAGGGGTTTCCCTTGGGATTTTTATTTTTATTTTGGTTGAAAACTTCAGGTAATTTCTTTAAGCCAAATGGAGTCTTATAAAATTTGAGTATTATTCCTTTGTGAGCTTATCGACTAGTTGCATTCTTGAGAATGAAATTTTTCGTATTTTGCATATTAGAAGTTGATGGCAATGGAAAAATTTGTAGGAAGTTTTTAGGAAAATTTATTAAGGCATCCAATTTACAAGGGGCTTCGTTTCAGTGGATTTGGTAAACTAGGAAATTGTGGTTGAGACTCCTTAACAGTGAGTGGATAATAGATATTGTGATATTCTCTCCCTATTTTAAGTTCCTCTGTATAAATCAAATTTTATTTTTTCCATATATATATTGAGATTCTTGAGGCTCAAACAAGTTTTCCTTGTATGGTTTCATGAGATTGTTTTCTTATTTGATAGTGAATTTATTTCTTCCAAATTTCTTAAGTTCTTGATATAATTTTAATATTATGAATTGTTACCATTTGAGTAGCTGTTAGGAAACAAGACCTTTGGAAATAAATTTAAAAACTCTATTTACTTTTTCTTGCAGAGTTGTTGACTTGAATTTTTAAATATGAGATATTGAATTGGTTTGGAACAACACTACTAGAGACTTAGAATTTTATTGCCTTTGAGTTTATAGATATTTTTTGGTGATGTTATGAAATTAAAATTGATTATGTTGTAAATGGTTTTGAGGGAAACTCATGTTAGGATCCCGTAGCCATTAGCAAGTTTAAGGGCCTAGATACATCTTGATATATGTTGGTATGATACTCGGTGGGTAAGGAGTTGCCCGTTAGGTGCAGTTGCTCATATAAGGCAAGAAACTGCCAACGAGGTGTAACTACCCCTAAGGTAACATTGAGATGGTAGAGGATAAGGAGCTACCAGTTAGGTGTAGCTGCCTATGAAAGGCAATGAGCTACTAATGAGGTGTAACCACTTCCACAGAGATGAGATTGGTTCTTTCATGGGTGACCCTACAGAGTTGAAATTATTTATTTAAAATCATTGTTTTAAGTGCTTTTAGATTTTTCCGATTCTATACACATGAACTTCTATATGGTGGATAAATTTTCCATTAACATCATGAATTACTTATATTATTTATCACTTAATCTTAAATCTTAAACTTATTACATTGATAGTTATTTCTCATGGTGTTATCTTTTTTTCCCTTTGGTCCACTTTATTTGTTATGCTCACACTGAGTTTGTGTGACTCACCCCTTTATTTTTACATTTCATATCACCAACATGTTGATGAGCATATTTCTTAGAATCTTGTTCTCTCCCAAATATCTTGGTAGACTTCCTTGTTGATGTTGTTTATGTGTTAGACTCCATGTTTTACAGCTAAAGGGAACATCTAAATTTTTGTTTTCTTATTACTGCATAGTCTAGTTTTAGGATTTGGAATTTTATTCTTGATGATTTGTCATGTTTTGGCTTTAGGATTGAGTACTGAATGATATGTAGGGACTCTTAAGTTTTTTGTCGAATTATTTTGAACTATTATATTTTGGGAAAGTCCATTTTATTGAGGAGACTATATTGAAATTTTCTTTTTAAAACTTATAGGAATTTATATCACTTCGAGCATGCTTCTAAATTCTTTTACTTGGCGGTATGGCCTATGGAAGGTGACATTGCATATATATATATATATATATATATTGCATGTCATTCACTGCATCGTGTCCTTTAAGTGATAAGCTTACTAGACAAAGTTATTTTATGCATCGATCACAGCCCCAAGTTGGGTCATGACAACATTGGTATCAGAGCCAGGTTTTGAGATCCTAATAGCTGTAGAATAGGATATTAGTGGAGTCTTGTCTTTGACTTTTGTAGCCAGCCACATTTTATAGGCAAGAGGCTATTAACACCCACCCCTCATTGTGGAGTCACATGTCTTGATTGTATTGTCTATTTATTCTTTCCAACTATCTTTATTAGACTCTTCCTATACCCCATTCCTTCAAGTAGCTTACCTCCAACAATATATCTTAGTTTTATATCATTCGAGTATTCTTTGAAATTATGTTGCCTAGAGTGATTCAATAAGTAGATACTAGATTATCACCAATGGGTGTTAATATTCTTGATGATTAGAAATAACAAGATATGGTAGCATTATTGGTTTGGATAAGGGTGGTTATGTAAAAATTTATGTAGAAGGGAGAATAGTAAGAGAATGAGTAAATTAAGGTCAGTATAAAACTTTAGTAGAAGAAAAAGTATATACTACGTGAAAGATATATGGGACAGGTGGTGAAATGCATAATAGGTATTCAAATGAAGTAAACAATTATTCAATGGTGATCTCATCAACATATTGCTAGACTAAGAACAATTAGAATGAAATGATGTAGCCAACGTAGTCTAGGAAAAGAAATTTTTGATTAAGTTAGAAAACATTGGTAAATTCTAAATAGATTGACAGCTTAAGCTATGGAACAACCTTAGTAAAGATGATAAGGGGTAAAGGAAAGAACTTTTGCTCTTAGGAATAGTTTGGGATCCAAAAGGGATTCTAGTATATAGTGTACGGAGAATAAGATATGAACTAATCAAGACATCAAAAACATATTGGTGTAGGCTATGAAGGAGAAAAAGAGAACAAAGATTTATAAAGGAGGTAGAGTATAATGTTGACCTACAAAGTCAAAATTGAAAAATAAAAATTTTTTTGTTTATTTTGAAAGCTTAGAAAAGCAATATTATCATGATGACATAAGTTTTGTGGGTTAAATCGAATAAATAAATTATATTTATATGTGAAATCATGTAGGAGGATGGTAGAAAAAGAGGAAGAAATATTAGTGAACAATAGAAGAAATCAAGTTTATCTATAAGCCAAGTTAGGCAAGAATAGCAAGTATAAGGAAATAAACAAGCAACAAGCAAAACAAAGAGCATCGTAGCTTAGTCCAAGTGATTGTGGGGATGCGATATAAAAGATTAGGTTACATGTAGTAATGTAGGAATTATTAAATAAAGAGTTTAACCCTATGAGAAGGAAAGTTTGGCATAAATATAATAGATTAATAGGGTGTAGTTCCCAAATCGAAGTCAGTTAACACTCCCAGATCCTCCTAGAATTAGAAAAACACTTGGCAAAATTGAATAAAAGTTAACGATCTTAATGATAAGTTAAAGCACTCCATAACTCAGACTTAAAGGTGATCATGGGCTAGGTACATCCATGGATATACCTGGCCCAACTTACTGAGCTGGGTATTCATGTCCAAATTAAAAAAATTTAAAGCCTTGATTAATTAAACAAGCCTAAGCCTTAATAGTTAAATTAGCCCAAGCTTTGGCCTGGACACTATCCAAATAGTATCTAGGTAGTATCACGCTAAAGCCTTTCCCTTTCCAAGGAATTTCCTTTCTCCATGAAGCCTTCGCTCCACGCTTGTTTCCCTTCTCCAGCTCTACAACGAGATGCTTTGTGATGTTTAGCTCTACAACGAGATGCTCTGTTTCATCTCCATCGAAGGAACAGTTCAAAGAGGTATGTAAAATTTGAAGGATTGATGCCTTTGCGTGGGCACCCTACAGTTGGGTCAACTAGAAATATGATTTTGATATAAAATCCAAGTGTTTTCTTCTATAAAACATGGGCCCAAAATTCTTCATGGAAGACCACATTGGAAGCATATTCGATGCTTAATTTAATGGATGTGGATAGAACCAAAAGCTAATGTGGCAGGACATAGTGTTGACTAGCAAGAAGGGAAGATATTCATCACTTAGTGTTTGGTTCTATATGGAAACTTCAACCTAATAATTTTCCTTCTGGTTGTTGAAATTAAATTTTGATTGGACATTTATTCTATTGTATTCTCATCGCTTAATTTTATGTCTGGCTATTGGTCATTCAGACTTGGTTTCAACAATGCACATAAGGCCCGTTTAGATGTTCTTTAAAAAGAATGACTTTTATAGAATGAGAAGTTGGTTCTGAAAAAAGAATAACTTTTAGTAGAATCATAAGCTATTTTGCGTTCGAATGCAGTACATGAGAATAACTCTTGAATCAAAAAAATGCACTTGGCTGTAAAACTGTAAAAGGACTTTTGGTTTATAAAATTACTGAAAATGGCATGTATAAGGAATTTAACATTAACAATTTTTAATTTGAAGAAATTAAAATTTTAATTTGAAAATAATAAAATGAATATATACATGACTAAAAATAATTTTAAAAAAATAATAAAAGTGTAAAAATAATCATAATAAAAAGTAACTAAATGAAAGAAATAATATAACTATATTAAAAAAATATTTGATTAAGAAAGTATTTTTTACAAAATATACATACTTAAAATGAATTTTTAATCAAATAATTTTTTTAATACTTAAAATATTTAAACAGATTAATTTTATAATGAAATAGTACATCTTCAGTTTCTATGACATAATAAAAATTAAAATTGTTAATATGATAAAATTTAATTATGATATTATAATAACAAAAAATCAAAATTTTAAAATAACAATTTCTCATGATCTCCATATTAGGTCTCTAATAGAATCTCTAGTTTGTTCCATGGAAATAACATCTTCTCTAGGGACTCATCTGTGTTCAAATACATCATACACTTGAATATATTCATCTTCTAATTCATCAATAGTTTCAAAGTGTCGAAGAAGATCTATATCAACATCCATTCTTTTGGTATCGTTGTGAAGAGTAAAGCATGCCCATATGATACCAAATTGTGCTTGGATCTTATAGTTTATCATCTTGTTCAATTTTTCATCTAGTCAATGACAAACGGTAAAAAATAGTTTTTTAAAACTGTTCCAAACAGGCCCTAAACTACCACATAATACATCAATCATAGTCTAGCAAACAATTAGCCTCCTTCATAATCAAAGAGGCATTAGTGGAAACTGGAATAACATATTTCAATTTTAAAGAATGGCATTATTCTTGAAACATAATTCCTATTTTTCTACATACTTACTTAAATATGAATAGTGACAAAAGTTAAATTTGGTTTCTTCTTGTCATAGCAACAAATTTGTTCAGGTTTGAGAAGATAAGTCTAAAATTCTTTTATGGGGAGTGAGAAAAAGATATAGGCTTAACTTCACATGAACAAGAAGAACGTATGCCTTAAATGTTAGAGTTCTAGTATTCTATATTTAAATTTGTGAATATCATAATCTCAAGGCTAGTGGGACCACACAGCGCAAAGGAGCATATAATAGCAATAGGAATACAACATTACTAGATTAAGATAGCAAGGATAGATATGATAACACAAGGAGTAAGAGCATAATTAGAAGACCAAAAAAGAAAAGAAAAGTCTCGAGCCAGAGAAAAAGCAGACAAAATCAGAAAAACTAGAAGGGTACGTACCAATCAAATGTTTCTGCTTCAATTGTTGATGGGATAGAGTCAATCAAGAATCCAACCTGGAAACAAAACATATGTAAATGTTCATAGAGTAATACAGTTGCTCATATATCATATTTTCATCTAATAACAACTTACTCAAAACTTTCTTGCTGTAGGCCATGTATTATTTGATCGAGGATGGTATATAATAGTTTCCTTGTCAACACTGTATTTTGTCTGGTAAAAAGTAAAATATTTTTTTTTCTTTCAATAAATTTGAAAAAGAGAAAATAAATAAATAATAATAATACAAGAATTGAAAGATAATCAAATACCAAAAAAAAAACAATTCCTTCTCTTTTCCATCCCATATTCTGTTAACCCACTTCCATCCAATTGATCCTTTGGATCCTCTATGACCCATGACCCATGACCCAATTCCCTTTTCCTTCTTCCTTCAAAACCTAGCCATCAACTACTGCCCCCTCACACCTATTTCCTTCTTTTCTCTGGTCATTCACGCTATCTCACGTACTATCTGCCAGCACACTCACCTTCTTCCTCTTTGATTCGCTCATCACGCAACCCATGCCAGTAAGTTTGGTAGTCTTTCCTGCTCTACTTCACACTCACTGGCCCCTCTCCTATTTCTGGATTTCACTTGACCCACGCACACTCCCTAGTTCTCTCTTACTCGTCTCTCTGCTTTTTCTCTCCACTGTACATGTTGGTACATTTGCACGCATCAGTCCCACTTCATGCCTATTTCTCCCAACTCATGCTCGCCATTAGCAACACCTTCTACAGCAAAATTCACCTAGTAACCACTTCCTACTCCACTCTCCCTCTCATCCATCTCTCTGCTACTTTCCTCTGCAGAATGCTCTTTATGCACCCATAACAGCAAACCACGCCCTCAGTTTTTCCCCTGCACACCAGATTCAAGTGTCACGCAGTAGCACTTCAAGCACCAAATGCACGCACCACGCAACAAGTCTCTATTTTCCTGATTTCACACAACATCATTCGCACACTCGGTGGTCCCTCACCCACACAATGGTACCAAAATTCAATGATCCTTTTCCTTACACACAGGAGATTCTTCGCGCTCCTCACTAGGGATGGAAGTAGGCCAGGCGGCCTATCAGGGGCCTACAGCCTGGCCTACCATAGGCCTGGCCTGACCTGGCCTATTTAATAATTTAGGCCAGGCCAAGGCCTTTTTATAGGCCTATTTAGTTAAATAGGCCAGCCCCTATATTAAAGGCCTAGCCTATAAGCCTACAGGCCG
>JASKGM010006170.1:0-16785 GCA_034509205.1 Ceratonia siliqua
CCAGAGATCTGGTTTAATTTTATAATGAAATCCAATGCATTATTCTAATCCAAAAATAGGGAAGCTGTATTTTATTAAAAAATTTCAAGAAGAAAACAAATTCTTAAAACATATTTAACCAACATAAGCTCTAATTGATTCTGAAACAACTATGGTTTCTGTATGGACACGTTATTTTTCAACTATAAAAGTCAGTTGCCTTCAACGTTTTGTTCCACTTTGTCCTATTGAATGCCAAATCTGATTGGATATGCTGGCAGAACGTTTCAGGTAAGTTGCAAGTTATACTGATTTGGGTTTATGATAAATTGGATTCATTGGTTCTCTTTTTCGAGGTTTAGGTGCTGAAGTTGTGCAACCAGCAAATGTGGATCAGCAAAGTGCCAGAGAAGAGCCTGTTAAACAGAATTCAACAACATCTGTCTTTGTGAACTCACAACCAATGCGGGAAGAACAAGTACAGAATGCTGTGAAATTTCTATCACACCCGAAAGTTAAAGGCTCCCCTGTCATCTACAGGCGATCATTTCTGGAGAAGAAGGGCCTCACGAAGGAGGAGATAGATGAAGCCTTTCGGCGTGTGCCGGTAAGCTAACTGTTTGGTCAGTTTACTCATTTTTCTACACTGTTTTTTCACTTGTTCATATACAACCCAACCAATTTATTATCTCTATTTTGCTTGGTCATCTTTTTTTTATTCTTGCCTTCCCTGATGAAGCCTTTCGGCGTGTGCCGGTAAGCTAACTGTTTGGTCAGTTTACTCATTTTTCTACACTGTTTTTTCACTTGTTCATATACAACCCAACCAATTTATTATCTCTATTTTGCTTGGTCATCTTTTTTTTATTCTTGCCTTCCCTGCATATCACAGGATTCACCTCCAAGTGTGCAGACAGCTGGTGAAAATCAAGGTGAATTGTCTAATGTTGAAGTTGCAGTTGGGTCTTCTGTACTATTTTTCACCCTTGAGTTCAGTTAGATTGCTAGTGAAAACACCATTAAGTTTTTCTGTTTAATTAGAGTTGGGTTGATTCCTGCATCACTTACCTTCCGACATGGCTTATTGTAATACTCAGATGAGCAGCTGAAGCCATCATCAAACATTCAGCAACAAGCCCAGGCACAGACTAAGCAGCCGGGTGGTACAACTACTTCATTGGGAACCTTATCACACTACAGGTTTCACTGGTCCCATGCCTTTATTGCAATTGGATTACTGGCTGCTTCAGGTGCTGGAACAGCTTTACTAATTAAGGTATTTACTCCTGAGTCCTGACCTCTCTGAATGCTTTCTGAAGTAGTATCCTAATGCATCAAGAGCATATTGCATTGACCAATTCAATTTGGTAATGCATTTATATCATTTGTTGTACCTAATGTGTTGCTATATATATATATATATATATATATATCTCATTGTCGTCTGAGCCTCACTGAACTATGTGACAGCATATTCTGTTTTTTAGAATTCAATTGTTCCTCGGTTAAAATCTTGGATACGCAAGGTTGTCTTAGAAAAAGATGACCCATTGAAGAGAATAGACTCAAAACCATCATTGGCAGAAGAAACTACACAAGTGGCAAAAGCTGCTGCCGCTGCAGCAGCAGATGTGGCAAAAGTAAGCCAGGAAATGCTGATTTCAAAAAGTGAAGGTGTGTTTAATAGAACTTCAATTTGTATGCTATAAAATATCTTAGATTTGATTTCCTAGTCCCACTTTCACTTGTCATCTTTTAGTCCTGAGTAGTGATTTCAGTTGCTGCTGCATCTGGTTTTATACTCTGCAGAGAGGAGATACTTTGGGGAACTTTTGAGCCTTGTAGATAAGCAAATACAGGAAATGAAGTTAATGACTAATGTAATTAGAAGATTGGAAGGTACTTTTGAATCACCTATTTTATCTATCAGGATAATATGGGCAGTGTCACCTACGCTATGAGCATCTTACATATAATTTGGTTTATGATTCGCCAATAGCACTTGTATATATGTTAAGAATGCATGTTATTTTGTGATGGGTGAATTTGTGTATTTGTGACTCTCAATGAGTGTACTAAGACCTATACTAATGTTTTGGCTTATGTATGGTAACCAAGATGTTTTCACAAATTATATGTGCATTTTAACTATTCTCTTTGGATATCTAGCTTCATAAGCTGTGTTGGAAAGCTTACTAACTTCCTTTCAAACTTTCATTAAATCTGTTGTGACTTCCAGAAAATATTTCAGTGGCTTTCCATGTCAAATTCTTGCACATTTATGTTGAACATCTTACCGGTTACTTAGAATATTTATGTTCTTATTTACTATCCTCTGTTTCTGTTCTGCCAAATTATGGGATGAACAATAGCTTCTAGTGGAGCCTCTCTTTCAGAGCAAGAAGACCACCGAATCATTCAAGCAAGTTCAAAGGTATTGTTTCAGGATTTCTAATGAAATTTGGGCATGCCTTCTCTGATCCTCATTTGAGTTGTCTACAATAAGTTTTGAATTTCAATTACTGTAATCTTTTCCTTTTCCATGTGCACAGCAACTGATTGCGAATGGCAAGGTGGACCATGACTTCCTTTCAGGTTGTATGCAATAATTAAATCTTAGTTATCTTATATTTTCTTATTTCATCTGATTTCTGAATTTTTACCTATAATTAAAATTTTATGTGCAGGGAGATATTCATCAACACCTGCTTCTGTTGAACCATCTAGTGCACCTCATCCAAAGTCATATATGGAGGCAAGTCATTGTCTTGATTTTCCTTTTGTTTTTGGGTTTTTCCTCTCCTTTTAGTCATGGGTGATATCTGAATACGTGTCATTTTGAATTATGTCACTGAAAATTATCACTGTTCTGGTAATCAAAAATGAAATTTATGCAAATTAAATACTATAGACATTGGCTATGGATTCTAACTTTTGTTTATGGACCATTAATTTTGTTTATTCGTGCTTCTGAATTTGCTCAAGTTAACACAGCTAATTAGGTGTGCATGATTTGTTTATTTAACTAGTTAGATGAAATTGCAATATTAGTCTATTGTGGGATTTTATGTTTTTAGATTCCTGGTGCTGGTTATAATTAACTTGAGTGTCAGGTACATGGTTGATGTTTAATTTGCTCTATCTGTTGTACACATGTAGTTATGATCCTTTGCGTGAATTATTTCCTTTGGTTCATTGTGGAGCACTACTATGTTCATTTTGTAAGTTTTATATTACGAAAATGAATCGAGGAGAGAGACATGATGTGTGACATGTCAAAGTTCCAATAGTGTTGGATGTGAGGCGTCATGGCCTTTTTGTTGTAGAACCTTCATTTCTACGCCAAAACAAAATTTTCTCCAGCCTGTAAATTATAATATTCTAGTTCAAATAATCATAAGCTTTATCTACATTTATCTTCAATGGTGGACCATTAATGCTAGAAACCTTAATGAATACACTTATCAGCAATATTTTGAAAACCTGAACCAGCAGGTCTCTCCGGTTCTTAGAACCATACTTATCAGCAATCAGCAGCAATACTATATGTGGAATCCTTATGGATACCATTGTTAGAACCACAATAGGTAGAACTCACCCCAAAATCCTAACTCATGGAGGAGGGTGCCTGTTATGGTTATAAACCTACATGCCCTGCCCATTCACATCCTTACGAACAATGGGATCCTAACAATCTCTCCCTTAGACAGCGATGTCTACAGAACTGGCGGCTGGTACTAAAGGCAGCTTTCACTCAGGTGCCTGGTACTCAGGTATTTCCCTTTCACTCCTCTCCAGGTAGCCTCTCCCCGTTCGCTCCTCTCTAGCCCGCCGCTGCTACTCGCATAGACCGAACTGCTCTGATATCATTGTTACAACTCTTTAGGTAGAACTCACTCCTAAAAGCTAGTCATTAGGGGGAGTGTTCCCAAGGGTTATAAACCCCACATGCTCAGCCTATATTAGGTGATGTGGGATATTCATCCCATACTAGAGGCAATTGGATCCTAACAGTATGACTCTACTATGGGCATCATTTTTTAAAATGAGCTTCCCCCAAAAGCTTGCACTTATTTAAACAAGCAAATTAATAGGTTTATTGGTTTAAGATCTGTGTTATTTGTCATGTGGATTTTGTAAAGAAAGCAAAAATTTGTAAGCTGCACTTGACTTTTCTCATACACAGCTGCTCAGGTCATACATTAAGACTAAGCGTGTCTAGTACCTCAGCTTTGACAACTACCTAAAACTTAGTAATTTAATGAATTCATATTTGATGGAATAGCTAACAGATATGCGGTATTAAATCTTTATTACTACCCAAGATTCTGTTTGATTATTTATTTATTTATTTTTGCAGATCATGGCCATGGTCCAGAGAGGGGAGAAGCCTTCTAACATTGGAGTAAATTTTTATGCTCTTGATATTGGATAAATCTTGTTGCACACTTAAAATTTTTCACCTCGCTTTTACCTCATTTTTGCATCGTTGGCTTATTATAATAAATTAATTGAATTGACATATAATTATAAGATAAAATAAATTTGAGTAGGTTGTTTGTGTGATCTAAAGAAAATGTGGTTGGCAAATAAGATTAGTCTTCTATATTAGGTTTAGCATTTTTTGTTGTGGTCAGTATTACTTTTACATCACACTTGGTTTTGATGCAGGATATCAATGATTTGCCCCCCAAACCAAACCAGCAACCATCAAATCCTGGCTTAGCACCTAGAACCAAGGTTTTTTTTTGTCCCCCAAAGATCTTGCTTTGCATTTCCTTTATATTTTAGGTTAATGACTTTTTTTTTACAAAGCTAAAATCTCTTAACTTTATTTTGGTTTATCTTTGAAGAGTTTCTGTCTGAGTATCCATTAGCATGATGAATAATTTCTAAATTCTGGCAGTTTGATTGCTGACAAATGTCATTTGAAGACAATATGTCTAATGATCAGACCATCAAGGAAATTACAGTTGATCTGTTATTAATTTTCATTCTCTATGTTCTGCTATGATCAGAACATCTAAACTTGTAGAAACACGTAACTGGATCCTGTGGTTACTTGATAATAATTATCTGATGTTTGAAAACTTCAAATTATTTTTGGGGATAGGTCTTGATAGGTTCTTATTTTCTTAAGAAACAAGCAAAGTTCGTGGGATTATATGTTGTGCATCTGAAACATCTCTTGATTGAATTAGTCATCACTCATCAGTGATATTAAAGTTTATTTAAGATGAGATAGGAAAAAGGATTTGAATCAATTGGAAAAATGAATCATTTGTATGTGTAGCATGTGTTAGGATACCCAGGCTAAAGGGAGGTCCTCATTCATTTCATCAGAAAGATGTTAAGGGCATTGAGCCATATTAAGATAGCTTCCAATTATACCCAAAAAATGTTAACATGGTATAAGAAATCGTGGTATCTCTTGTTAAAAGTAGAAATTATGAAGAATTCTTAACATTTCTTTCGCAGTGGTATAACAGCACATGTAACTTATTTTTTGCTTCAACTTTTCTTGGGTAGCCTTGGGAGGTTGGTCAGGTGCAAAACATCGCTACTCAAGTGCTTCAGTCTCAAGTAAATGGGGAAGACTTGAATTTCAAGGTTCAAGACACCATTCAAATGAATGGTGATACGCCCGTACCCTGGTGGCAAAGGAAAAATGTCAGAATCAGAGAGATTGATGATGAAAAAGAGAATGATGTAGCCCCTTATAATGCTCCATCCATTCAGCAGCCCGTCCAACGTGCATGGGTTCCTCCTCAGCCTCCTCCTATAGCAATGCCAGAGGCTGCAGAAGCCATCAGACGCCCAAAGCCGGTGGTCCAGAAGGAACGGGTGCCAGATGATCAGTCAGTAGCCCAATCTCCAGACGTGTCTGATGAGGTGCAAAGGATCCCAAAAATATCTGAATCTGAAGGCGTGATAGAGGGTACAAGCGTCAGCTCACTGCCCTGCACTGGTGAGATACATGAAGTTCAGGAAGTCAAATATGAAGAGAAATGAAGTCGGGTCAATTTACTTAATTAGCTTGATCCATCACTGCTTGAAGTTAGCAATAGTAGTACTAAAAGTAGTCCAAATTCAGGATAAGCTTGAAACAACTTTGTTTCATAGTCATACATATTCTGTACTTCTGATCAATCATCAATACAAGATGCATATATATGTCTTCTATGATAGAATCACTGATAACATTGTAACAAGAAGTAATCGAAGAATGTAGTTGTAGTCGAACAAATATTCATTCATTCTACTAACTCATTTGTTGGCTTTAACCTTTACTAAGGAAATTCAAATTAATGCAAATCAGAAAAAGATCCTAGTTATGTCTGGCAGCAGCTAGAAGATAAAGACTCCCCAACCAAACTAGGACAAAATCTATAGCTTAGATGAGAACAAAGTGGCCTTATCTTATAAGTAAGGCTTCTCGACCAATGTACTGTGGCTACAAGTTTACAAGGCCATTCCCCCACTACTATATTGACAATGGTTCACTTCACAACCACACCTGTCCAACCTATCAGACCAGCTTTTGCAATCTGATCAATTGCTTTGGGGCAATCTGTGCTTCCACATGTTGAGTACACTCAGCAGTCAACAAAGGCATTTGAATGAGCCTCAAAAAAAAAAAAAAAAATGTCCCTACATCCCCATTGATAATTTCATTCAACGTGCAGTAGCCGAGGAGCTGAGATGAAATTGTATAGGAGTCAACTGCTAAATCAGTTGGTGGGAGCATATCATGGAATAACAACATTGCTCCTTCAATCTAGACAAAAAGGCAGAAACCAAAGAGAAAGTGGGGCAGCCGGCAACAGCAACACTTTGTCCAGTCATAATCACTTGGTAGTTCATCAACGTTGAGCCTTCCTGTTTTAAGTTTAAACCACTTAAAGTATCTTAGTCAACTGTGTAGTGGATGGTTTTGAACTTCTGATTTTAAAATGTTCTCTTGCACCAAACCCAACGCTCATCTACCTTCAACTTTTTTTGGGTAATTTCTAATCTTCTATATTGATTTTTTATCTTGGTGTAGAAGTTCATGGTTAGGGACAAATGAAAAGAAATCTTTTGCCCAAAAAGAGAGATAAAGAGAGAGGTATCGTGGTTGAACTCGAAAGATTCGTATGCTGTACCGTATTATACGTTTCGAATTCTAATTTAGATTGGTAGTTAAAAGTAAAGAAAGAATAAAGAAGGCAGGGACATGGACTTTGTCCGCCATTGAAGAGAAGAAAGAGCATACGACAATACAGACAAGTGGGCCTCGCACTTAAGTGCACATGGACATGCCCACACAAGGAATCCTTATCCAACCCACACAACCCAGCAAAAATACACACAGCTTTTCGTCTTGGTACTACTATTTACTCATACAAATACCATACTATAGAATAAAAGAAAGAAAGTGCATAGCAAAAATTAGATAATATTCTCAGCTTCTTCAATATCTCTTTTTTTTTTTTTGGAAGAACTCGTGATTTTTATTTTCTGGGTTGTTAAGAAAAGGCCAACAGAGTTTAATAGAATGAATGAAAATGACGCCAGAGAGAAAGAATAGTCTTTTCCATATCTGCTTTCAATAAAAGTGAGGACGGTGGGGACGGGGAATTCATCTCCTTCCTCATAACAACCCATGTCATTTAGCATGGTAGAAATTTATTCTACCAAGTAAGTCATTTGCTCTTCTCGTTAATAACCCAATAAGCTATGGTATTACTCTTTTATTGATTCTTTTTCTTCTTTGGTGTGGATAGGTTGGTGTAGTCTATTGAAATCGTCACAAAAGAATAACAGTTCTCTTTATTAGCCAAATTTGTGATCAATAAAATTCTGGGTTTGAATTAGGCTAATTGTTATACCCAAAACTCGAGTCGTAAGTGGAAGGTTTGCTTCGGCTTATATTCCGCATGTTATCATCCTCCACCTCCGATGTGGGATTTGCCAACACTCCCCCTCCACATCGGAGCTGTGAGGTTGGGATTTCCAGTTACAGAGCGTGGATGGCATACCCCAGACCGACATATGGCATTGACCGGCGGCTCTGATACCATGTTATATTTTGGCTTGGCCTAACTCCACACCCAAAACTCGAATCGTAAGTGGAAGGTTTGCTTCGACTAATATACCACATGTTATTATCCTTCACTTTTGATGTGAAACTTTCCAACACTAATGGCTATCGCTTCTCAATCAGCCTGAACCATTAAGAAATGGAAGAATCTCAGATAAGATAGAAAAGGAGGTTCTGTTTCATAAAAACGATAACGACGAGAGTCCCCACTCGAATTTGTTTTTTTCAAAAAGTACATATGAGAGCAAACAGGTTTTCACAGTGTCTTGACAAATCCAACACTCAAATAGAAGCATAAGGATGTGAAAGGACCTTCTCATTTAGTTCTTGATGGGAATTCGTCATTTAGGACAAATTTCCCGGAAGGTTTGATTCAATGGTTGGCTAATCATCTTTAGCCACATCCTTGTACCTTGTATTTTCCAATCCCTTATCTTTCTTCATTCATTTTCTCTGGGTCCCCTGTTTTGTATTCATATGCTTTGTTTTGTCACTGGTGCCATAGTTGTAAATGTTGAATAATTTGTAAAATAGTGAAGTAAAATATAGTTCTACATTGATAAAACAATATAAGTTTAAAGACTTTATAAAAAGCGAATAAATTAGTTATATGAAATAAATCTATATAAGAATAGACATAACAAATTAAAGATATTTAAATATTTTTTATTGACACTGATAATTAATTAATTTTAAAACAAACTTATAACTATTTAGAAAATTATATATTTTCCATTGAGGGCCTTGTTGCAGCGTGCTTTTATAAAGTTGGAGCTGGCCTTTGTCCTGTACTATTATTTATATAACACATTAATTAGCACTTTAAAAGGGAAAAAGAAAGACAAGAAAAAACCCTGCAACCATGTTTTAGGGTAATTTGTCTGGTCTAAATCAATTGTATATTCGACTTCTTTAACGTTTCCTAGTTCCCAGATCAGGAAGTGGTTAATTCTGCTTCTGCTTAAGAGAAAGTGATCAGTTCCAATTCCCCTCCAGGCTCCAGTGGTCAAGTCTAGTGTGTCATTTCCGAGCTGCTGCTTCTAAAAGCAAAAGTCCTATTTCTCTTTCACTTTTCACTATGCAATTTTCCCTTTGTCTGTGGAAATCTTGGTGCACTGGGATTGCCAAAGATCAATATGAGGAGACCAAGATTATGTTTAAGTTTGGATTTTGAGTAATACTATTTTTACAAATTACTCATCTTATCACAATGAATATATAGATAGATTTAATAGAATGTGTATAGTATGATAAATAATTTGGGAAAAAAACATTATTCTTGCATTATATCATAAGGATATATGCAACTGGATTGTCAAGCGATGACAAGTCCAAAGTTGAATATGATTTTTAGAAGAAAATATTTTAAGTAGTTCGCATTAAAGAACATAGATAACTGTTGCAAATTTAACAAAAAAAAAAAATTTTAGTCAAACAACTTATTTTATCTCATTTATAATATCATTCTATTAAAGAAATGATATTCTCACCAACTTTATCTCTCACAAACTCATTTCACTTTATTCCATTTCAGTACATTTATCCCATCACATTAGTGTTTAACCTCTCCTAATATAATATATTAATGTGTAGTGACTTTATAAAATTTATGAGAATAATATTTCTTTTTCACTTGAATAAATTCCTTGTATATTATATTTAACAACTAATATTGAGAATGCACATGTGAAAAAACATTTTAAAAAAAAGTTAAAAAATTTAAATTTAAATATCTAAGATTACCAAAGGTCCAAAGCCTGTGGGGCTGTGGCGTGTGAGACCCATACAATTTCAACATATGCATTAGCTAGCGCACACCCTTCATTATCACACAGTTTGGTTACCCTATCAAATTGCTCAAATACTAGTTAATAGTTATTATACTGTAGATTAAGATTAGAAAGCCTTCCTTTTAGCAAAGTGACCCACCCCTTAATTTATCATCCCAATTTCCTCATTAAAATTTAAACTAACACTATTTACATATCGTTAATTAATTTTTCATAACATTTAAGCTTGGGCCAATATATAAGATTAAGGAAGAAAAAAGATCAATTGGAATAAAGCACGATATAATCAAGTTATCAAATGGAAGAACACTTTAATTTTTACACTATTTCAGCTTCAGAATGGGTTACAAATTTCTACCAAGTCCATTCACAATATTAAAAAGCCCGACTAGTTCTTGCCTGTAAGGCAAGTATGATTTCCTCTTCGTTTGGTCCCCTTCCTTCGCCGTATCCATGCCTGTGTTTTTCATGTAGTATGGACCTTCGTGCTCGGCGCCGGCGCTGGGCTTTGACACCTCCTGAGCCACTTTGTTGCTCCTCATCTTGCTCGGACTCATGAACACCACCGCTTCCTTCCTATCACTCTGGCTGCCGCCTCTAAGAAGCAGGTCCCTAAGCTTCCAGCGCTTCGACGAAGACCCTGTCGACGTGCTTTTCTTACACGGCCTTCCCAGAGAGCCCTCCGCCGCCGATTTGGGAGTCCACACGCAGTAGGTCCCTGGAGCCACGCCGTCGAGGTCACTGTCATCGGCATCAGAGGTTGAAGACGAACATGTCGACCCTGTTTCGCGTTCCTCGAACATGAGCTTCCTGAGAGGAAGACGATGACGACGAGCCGGCGCCGTTTCCTTGGTTGTCGGGTTTGGCGAAACGGAAGCGACGGCGCCGTCGTTTTTGGGAGCAAAGTGAGGATGGGTGAAGAGAAAACTGCGGTCGAAGATGGGGTACATGGGCTTGATCTGGCCATTGCAGAAAATATCATCAGCGGATACCGGCGAGGCGTCTGTGTCTCTGCAAACCAAAGCGAACTCAAAGTCGCCGTCATCTTCGCCGTCAGCGTGGTCGTTTTGGTTTTGGTGGTTGGGAGTATCATCGTCGGAGACGGAAAGAGGGTCTGTCCCGAATTCCTCTAAAACTCGAGCAGCTATCTCAGCGAGTGTCTCAGAAGAGTAGGTATTGAAACTGGGAGCAGGCGATAATTGAGAAGCCTTCGCCTGAATCATTTCCACCTCCGTCATACGCCTCGTTTCTTTTTCCGCTTCAAAATACAAAGCGAGAGAGAGGAAACTTGAATGAGCAGGCTTTGGGATGGGATATATCATATATATGGAGAGGTTGAGTTTTTGTTTTTTCCACCTTGGAACACGAATATAAATGTACACCTTCTATTTGTATTTGTATTTGTATTTGTATGGCTATAAATGTACACAAATGGAGATAGATTGGGTAAGGTAGTCGTAGAGTTTGGTGTGTGTGACCGCAATAAATCGCCTACCCAAATAATTTTCTGTTTTTGTTTTTTTTAATGTTTGGGTGATGTGTAAGAGTTTTCTCTTGCTTCATTGACACGTATCAGGTCTACGTGTGGAAGTTTATGAGAGTTCACACGGCAGTTGGTGACACGTGTAGTGTGATCCAATTCTAGAACGGTTGATAAAGATGGACGAATGAATGCGAGGGGCTGTTATCTTTCTTGGCAATGGAGGAACGAATGCGAGGGGTTGCTATCTTTCCTGGCAATGGAGAAAGCGTTGACATCAACTCATGTGGTCGGGAGTGCTTGATCGTCAATGATGTGATCGATTAAGCTCCGGGACGGACCAACCCATGTAGCTGGCCGCTGGCCCATTATCATTAACCCAGAAGGCAATTAAAGGGGATGTGACGAATTAAGAATGTTAATAATAAACTTCTAATTTTGATTAGCTTAAGAAATTCTTAGAATAATAGAGAGAGAATTGTGATTTTGGAGTGGCATGCAAATATAGAAAAATATTCTGGGTGATTAAACAGACATTTTTGGATAGATTTAATTTATATTCCTCATTTCTAAATGTGGGTTTTTGTTAAATTATATTCTCCTTCTATCATGATTCATGGTTCTAAGAAGACGATGTATAGTATATTATAACAAAAATAAGCGGAGAATTATAGAAGAGACCACGTTTAAATTCTTTTCACAACCTAGCTAGCTATATATAAACATGAGTTTTAAAATCTTATCAAACTTGGGTATATATTCTAATCTTTTCTTAAATGGGATATTCATATTCAATATTTAAAAACGTGATTATGTTAAAGTTGGATGAAGATAGTGATGTACTAAATATTTAATTAAAGTTGCTCATAATAAAATAATAAAAAAAGAGGGTATGCATATGTAATTAACTTGTTTTATAAGCAGCATGAGTATTAATGAATAGGATATAGTATCTAGAATGAATTTTGGAAACACATAAAATAATACAAGTTGGTAACTAATGTAGACTCAAACTTGGGGTGATGTATTTGTGAAAGACGAAGAAAATGGCAATGGCGACCACGTCAATGTGAACACTGAACAGTGTGGCTAATGAACATTGTAATTATGACGAAAAAGCATAAGAGAATTAAGGATATGGTTATTTATTGGGCACGCTGAATTGGTAATAAGTCCGATTTCGTATAATGACTGATCAAAATGAATGATGTGTTGTGATGTAATGAATGGAGTATTTATATAAAGAATAGTGGGAATTAAAGCAAATCTAAACTCGTAATTGGTGAATCATTTTTTTTTAATTGTTTGGGTTAGTCACATGATGACATGACATAGATTGAACTTTGGGAATAAGTAAAGGGCGCATGAGGTTTTGCCATCATTCTGAGCATCAAGGCCAAATCAATAGCCAACCTTGCATTTTTCTAATTGCTAGTTTATACTCTCTCTCTCTCTCTCTCTCTCTCTCTCTCTCTCTCTATTTATTAGTGGATTTTTGAATTATTTGGAACAAAGTTGGGGGACACTGGGCTCCTGTTCAAGAAATTGTGGCCGGAAAGCAAGTCCAAACTATACAGTTGGGCCTGGTTGGGAGATTATGCTTCCGGGTCACAATCAGTTTTAGCAGTAGTTTCCAGACCAACAATTATTGTTGGTACAGGCTTGTCATTGATCACCCCTTTGGGTGTTGCCCAATTGTAAACTTCTGTTTACCCATCCCAAAACTCAACAAGAATCAGACAAGTCCATTGATATTTGGGTTAGTGCCTTTTCTTGACCCGAAGAGAACAGCACTTCTATTTGGGACCCATTTGTTGTTTCTTTCTCGTTTGTCGGGCCTTGCCCCTTTGTCTTATCTAAAAATAAATAAAAATTACACAAACATCGTTTATATTTATTTTATATTATATTTACATGTTTTTTATTTTAAAATTGTTTATAAACTAGTTTATATTTTAAAAATAAGTTATTATTAAATATAATAGCTAAAATTTATATAAAATATACTAAGTGCCACACAAAAATGTAACAAATGATAGTATTTTTCTTTTATATTATCTATTAATAAAAATCTTATATGTATATAAATTATTAAATATTGATTTTTAAAAATTTATTAGAAAGATTTTACTAAACTGAACTTATCTTTTATAATATCAATTATAACACATAATTAAAGTTAAAGTTTGATGAGACTTTATATATTATAATATCTATAAGATTTTTAATCAAATCACAAAACCTATCAAAAATGTAAATATAATCTAATTCATTAATCAGATACGATATATGTCGTTTTTTAATGTTCTTTATCCAGTAATACTATTTGAAGATTTTTGTATTAAAAATATGAGATTTTATTATTTTTTACCATAATCTTTAATTACTATTGCAATCTCCTCATTAATTTATTAATTGTAGCATATTGTACCATAAATTATCATAATTTAGTTAAATTACCCTCATTATTTAATTAAGTGTTAAAATTAATAATTTTAATTAACATGAGCTAGTTATGTAATTAAAAAAACTTGATAGAAACAAAAAATAATAAATTTATTATGCGAAATAACATAAATATCTTAAAAATAAATTATATGAAATATTTAATTAACTTTTTAGGAGTAAAAATAAAATTTAATTAGAGATTTTATATAATTTATTTTTAAGATATTCGTATTATTTTGCATAATAAATTTATTATTTTTTATTTCTATCAAGTTTTTTTAATTACATAACTAACTCATATTAACTAAAATTATTAATTTTAATACTTAATTAAACGATGGAGAGTAATTTAATTAAATTATGACAGTTTATGATGCAATGTGTTACAATTAATAAATTAGGAAGGAAATTGCAATAACAACTAAATATTAAGGTGAAAAAGTACAAAATCCCCTTAAAAATATTTTTTAATGTTATTAAACTTTTTTGAGCAAATAAGAGGAAAAAATAATAAAAATTTATTTTTTAGAAAATGTTATAAGAATAATACAAGAAAACAAAATTTTCACTTGTTACATATTTTAGGGAATATTTAAGAAATTTTAATATAAATTATTCTTTTAATCATAATTTGATCTATCTTTTAATGATATTTTTATTTTTTGTTAGCTATTGAATTTAATAGCAAATTATTTTATAGTGTAAAGGAAGTTTTACACTTGTTTCATATTTTTAGGAGGATATTTTATTAATCTTTTAATTATTGGAGACTTATTTTTAAAGTATAAAGAAGATTTGTATAAATTTTTTAAAAAATTAAGCTTCTTTTTTTAAAATTTTTATATGCTAGTTTTTTAAGTCACACTGTAATCTATTTTATTGTGTAAAAGATGCAATAAAATGAAACTTTAAAAGACAAATAAAATAACATCATTAAATAAGTAATTAAATAAATATTAAACAATATTATTAAAAGTACTTACTAGAAGATTTAACTAGAGGTTAAACTACTTCCTTATGTACTTAAATAATTATTAAAGAAAAAATTTTTAATAAAGCAAAATTTTTACACAACCAAATATCCCTTAACAACATCTCAATGAAAATTATTAGACTTCATTTATAAAAAATAAGAGAGAAATACTATAAAATTTTCAATCTTTCAAAACGTTAAAATTTTATTAAATATCCTCTAAATTTTTGTATTTATTTAGTGAATGTTATGCCACTCATATAATAACAATATTTTATAAGAGAGAAAAGATAACCCTACATGTAAAGTTCACATGAAACCATTTCTTTATTCTCATAAAGTATTATTATTAACTTAAAAATAAATTTTAATCTAAATTTAATTGAAAACCTTAAAATGTATATGATGATGATAAACTCAATCTCTTAAAAAGTTAATATAATCATAACTACAAAAAATATAAAAATTAGGACATGTAAAAAATATTTATTTAATAGACAATCTATCTATTTATAATTGAATTTTTCTATACTTTTGTTTTGTAAATCAAAGCCTACCTCTAGGTTTAAATGCTGTCCACTCTGCTTCAGCACCTCTTTTGCAAACCAGTGTGCTAAGCGCAACCACCAGGAGACGCAGTTTTAATCACATCCCCAGAAAATGATCAATTTCTTGACCCAAAGAGAAAAGCACTTGTATTTGTGACCCATTTGTTGTTTCTTTCTCGTTTGTCGGGCCTTGCCCCTCTGTCTTATCTATAAATAAATAAAAATTACACAAATATCTTTTATATTTATTTTATATTATATTTACATTTTTTTATTTTAAAATTGTTTATAAACTCGTTTACATTTTAAAAATAAGTTATTATTAAATATAATAGCTAAAAACTATATAAAATATACTAAGTGCCACAAAAAATATGTAACAAATGATGGTATTTTTTTTATATTATCTATTAATAAAAATATTATCCATATAAATTATTAAGTATTATTTTTAAAAATTATTAAAAAGATTTTACTAAACTGAACTTATCTTTTATAATATCAATTATAACACAATTAAAGTTAAAATTTGATGAGACTTTATATATTATAATATTTATAAGATTTTTAATCAAAGATCACAAAACCTATCAAAAATGTAAATATAATCTAATTCATTAATATATATATGTCTTTTTTTAATGTTCTTTATCCAATAACATTATTTGAAGATTTTTGTATTAAATATATCTTTTAATGTTATTAAACTTTCATCAATGGAGTTTAATAAATTTATAAATTTTGAACAAATAAGAAAAAAAATTATTTTTTATAAAATGTTATAAGAGTAATACAAGAAAACAAAAATTTCACTTTCTTACATATTTTAGGAGGTATTTAAGAAATTTTACTTTAATCATAATTTGACCTATCATTTAATGATTTTTTTTTGTTAACTATTGAATTTAGTAGCAAATTATTTTAGTGTAAAGGAAGTTTTACACTTGTTACATATTTTTAGAAGGCATTATATTTTATTAATTTTTTAATTATTGGAGACTTATTTTTAAAGTATAAAGAAGATTTGTATAAAATTTTAAAATTACATAAATGTGAGTATAATATAAAATAAATACTAGTTTTCTAAAAAAATATTTTTAAAAATTAAGCTTATTTTTTTAAAATACAGTATAATCTATTTTATTGTGAAAAAGATGCAATAAAATGAAACTTTAAAAGACAAATAAAATAACATCATTAAATAAGTAATTAAATAAATATTATCTAAACAAAAATTCAAATAAAAATTTAAATTCATTAGAAGATTTAACTAGAGGTTAAACTACTTCCTTATGTACTTAAAAAAAATTATTAAAGAAAAAATTCTTAATAAAGCAAAATTTTTATACGCAACCAAATATGCCTTAACAACATCTCAATGAAAATTATTAGGCTTCATTTATAAAAAATAGAGAGAAATACTATAAATATTTCATTAGTTAAAATTTTATTAAATACCCTCTAAATTTTTGTATTTATTTAGT
>JASKGM010006170.1:28535-43411 GCA_034509205.1 Ceratonia siliqua
ATATATATATATTTTAATTTCTTAAATAATTTTAAAACAACAAATAGAAAGAAAAGTAAAATCACATATATCATAAATTAATTTACTCTTATCTTAATGAAAAAGAAATATTAAAAAAAAGAAAGACATTATGAGTGATGACTACAAAGTGGGCCACTTAGTAAAGAGGATTCAAAAATGGACGAAGAACAAAAGTTGACGCACTACTCTATCCTCCATTCACAAGCACTATATATATATATATATATATATATTAATTTGCAGAGATACAAAAATTGGTTAGATTACATGTGCTGGGAAATTTCCCACACCTTGAAAAGAACCAAAGAAGAAAGAGAGAGAAAGATTGAGATGAAGACATTTCTGATGTGTGATTCGAAAAGAATAAATCTTTATTCAGCTATGAGCCGATGGTGGTACCATTCAAGGAGGATTTTCTTTTCTTTTTTCCCACACAAGTACTTTTATTTTTATCTCATACAACTTGCCCCTACACTAGGAATATATTCTTACTCTGGCTAAGGTTAAATAAATTCTTTCAGTTTCCATGCAGTGAAAAAGGGTCAATGAGAATATATCAAGCTGAAAAGTAGCAATATGTATTTATATGCTCATTTTCGGCTTCAACTTTATAAGTTGTTACCACTTAATATTACCATATATACAAGTATAAGAAACTAATCAAGAGAACTAATGTAAAGAGAAAGGACTAAATTTGAACAGAATGTGGAGACTGGAGATCATACATATACTAATAAGAACATATTATTTTAAGGCATGCAGTGCAAACAAGTTTCTAGTTGTATATATCTTGTTTCTGAGTAAAAGAAAAAGAAAATACATATACATTTATTGCTAGTATATTACTATATTTCTTTTCAGAAGATGAAGATGACTTGCACGTTGTTCTTTTTTCTTTGGAATTTAGTTATTGCATGTTCGAATGCATATATACGTATAATTATCTCTTTCTCATATCAGTAGCCTACGTGGTTCTGTACTCAGTATGACCAAATATCAAAACAAACATGTGTTGCTCATGGTTATAAAGTACAGTAGAAAGAGAAACTTCATTAGTGAGCAAACACAGTCGAGTCTTTTAGATCTTCTGCTTTACTTATTTTTTCATATTTCTTGAATGGAATTAAAGAAACTAGTTATATTTGTTAGCTGCTTGCTGAATTTGGGTAAAGACGAAAAAGCATATATTGAAATTAAAGCAGAACAGGTCTTATCTCCACAGTAACTCTGGAACAAAATAGATTCTTCACGTTTAGCTTTCCAGCTTTGCTGGCTCGTAAAAGTAAGAAGGAAAAAATAAGGGGCATTCCGAGAATCGAACTCGGGACCTCTCGCACCCAAAGCGAGAATCATACCACTAGACCAAATGCCCTACTGGATTTTAAACCTGATATTTATTATCAAACCCTACACGATATATTATTACATTTACCATTAAAATATATTGAATATATTTATTCTAATAAATTGTGGTCCTTATATATTGATCCGACCAATTTCTGTTGTTATTGGCTTTTCTTGTCTACTGTTTTTCTCTAATCTTTGTTAATTGATTCACAAAATTAAACTAAATCATAGTGTGTGTTTAGAGGGGCATCAGATCAGATACTGTCTACAACAATTTTGAAATTGTCTGTACATTCTTTATTCTGAAGGGGTGAGGGCAAATTAGGAAAAGTGTGACACCCCACCTTTTATTATACTAAAAAAAAAGGCACTATAAATAAACAAGTTAATTGATGTCTTTATGCAATTAGAATGAGGCCATATATGGCCAACAGGTTATTAGTGACCCCTTAATTATGGCACTTCCCTTCTTGATATGAGGTCCCATTTCTTCCCTCTCTCCTCAAAAAAAAAAAAAAAACTTTCAATCCAAAAAAGTTTACTTAAGACATCCACAATTACTTTTCATGGTAAACTCTCTTTAATTCTAGTCGGCATGAATTGTTTGACCTATGCTGCTGAAAGAAAACCAATATTT
Source organism: Ceratonia siliqua (assembly GCA_034509205.1). Classification (NCBI taxonomy): domain Eukaryota; kingdom Viridiplantae; phylum Streptophyta; class Magnoliopsida; order Fabales; family Fabaceae; genus Ceratonia; species Ceratonia siliqua. Next base: position 30,541 of record JASKGM010006170.1, read on the forward strand.
ATTTTTAAAATAATGTTATTTATACACTTAATATGCGGCAGCATTTGTATTTAACTAACAATATTTAATTTTTTTAATAAAAATAATCTTATTCAGATGTGTCCGAAAATTTATTCTAAATTAATATCTTATAAAATTATTTCTTCACTGCTCCTTATTTTAGAATAGAGCTGTATTAACATTAAAAAAAATCTTATAAAACACTTTTAATTTCAAAACATAGTATCTTTAAAAAACTAATTTATTCTTAAATAATCATTTGTACTACTTTGAAAGTTTTGTAATTGTGTAAATAATATTTTTTAATATGTCCAACATCTAGGCATGTTTGATCATGCTATTGCCCTTAATAACTCTTGGCTACAAACTTTAATTACTTTTATAAAGGAATAAAATGGATCTTTCATTGTGTCAGAAGGTTTTGTTGAAAGCAATGCTAGTGTATTCACAACATGAAATTAAAAAAAGTTAACTCGAGACCATTCAAATATCAATGACTAAATGTGTTTCGTCTTCATTAATTAAGTGGTGATTCTTTCGTGATCTCAATAATCATGATTCTAGCATTTCTTGTTATAAGCATAAAGTAGACAAATTGCTCTGTAGCAAAGCATTTTTCAAACCCAAAAAGGAAGGCCAAAAAAAGCATAAGAGGGCAAATCAGAAACAACAGTTGCCCACTAAGTATGATTTAATAGTAAAAAAATTGAAGAATTTATAAGAGATTTTGATTTAGTCATTCGTGCCCCCCATATAAAAAATTCAACAATTGCATAAGAGGGGAGGCAATGGTGCATGATAAAGGTTTTATCAAGTTGGGTTTAAAATCGTGGCAAACAATATGAAAGTCGCAGAGACTAAGATTTTACCATATACATAAATACGTAAGGTTTACCCTCAAGATGCACATATTACATCATCTTGCCCATCGAAATTCTAAGGTGGATGGATTAATAAGTTTTTATCTATTGAGCAGTGTTCCAACTGTAAAAGTAAAAAAAGAAACAAAGTGATTATACTAAAGCACAAAGATGAAAAAAAAAATAAGGTTGAATCTAAAGACAGTATAATTCTAACAGTTTCATCCAGATACCCTCCATAGACATTGGTTAGACTATTAACTAGCACAAGGGAGCTCAACTAGCGGGCTCATATTTGCAAACACAGTCGTATATGTTCCCTTTAACAAACTTTTCAGCCAATCTCTGGTTTTTCACCATTGCAAGCTGCCAAAAAAATAACAAAGAAAGTGTGGAAATGTGTCAAATTAACTCTTAAACTTCATTTTCTCTCATCAAAAATAGTGGTATGTATACATGTAGGCGGAAAAATAACCTTCATTAACAATTTAAAGCAATTATACAGTTCACTTTCACATTCATATCGATATAGAATGTTTGTCAGAGAATTTACAGGATACAACCTTTCTGTAGTACAAAATGCTAGGCTATGAAGAAATAGCAAATCCATGACATTAGTAGAAAATGATTAGGATGGAAAGCATAGTGAATCCTAGAATTCTAGATATTGGCTGAATGGGAAACATAATTCATGTGACGAAGCTTAATGAGTTCTAACCCAAAGCAGTTAGTACCAAATCGACATTGAGTTGAGTCTTCAACACAAGGCAAAACATCATAGAGAAGGTAACCATATAGCTTAAAAAGGCATAGTTCAGTAAACCCTACACTGAAACCCAATCATCAAAAGCGCCAGATTGAAATTCATCTGACTCACCAATGAGCCTTTGGCTCAGTGGTGCTGAAATCATCTCCAAGACTAGGGGTGGTAAGTTTGCAACCCAGTCAGAGTCAAATAAACTAAAAACAAAAAATTCATCTGACCGAGACAATAGTTAATGATCTTACCTTCAAAGCATCACACTTAAACTGAGCATTGAGGTTGGTATTAAGAGCTCTACCCATCCCTTCCAAAATTATCTGCATAGCACAAACGCTTGATTAGAATATGGCTCCTTGGTATTCTTTTACACACAATAGTGTTCTCAAATAAACAGAATGAGCCTCCCACCAAATCGGCATCTTTTGCAGCAGCAGCCAGCTCAGAGCTGACCTGTCTGAAGTCTATACATGGACTTCCACAACCATTCTCAACAACCATCAAGGGAGCCGAAGATGTATTTTCTTTAGAACCTTCTAAGGTGTTAATCATTGCATCCACAAGTAATCCTCCAGCTTCGGCAGCTTGCCTAAGAATGTCACAGTGCTGCAGGCTAGAAGATTTAGTTTCACTGTTTTAACTAATGAGTAAACAACATGGATGCAATGGTCATAGTAAATCAACAAACAGACATTAAAAATATATAAGTTGAATGATGTTTGACAGTGCACAAACATTCTCTAGTCATTATTCTCTTTGTAATCACACTAAATGCTAGACTACTTTATCAGAACAGCTATAAAGGAAGGTCTGCACAAAAAGCAAACAGTATAAATCTTCTGATTCATAAATTCATTCATCAATTTATTTGGAGTTGAGTATACAGAGCTGGAGGGTAAGATATGTAGTGAAGAAGGAAAAAATTATTTGAACAAAAGAAAGTAAGTCATAAAACAGGTGCTAAAGCTTCCACTATATGCACAATGGCAGGAAGGTGAGGTTTGCATAGCATAAATGTATACCAAATTTATTTGCAAGGAGATTCTTTACTAAGACTTTAGCAAAAATGGCATTTTCCATCAAAGGGGAGAAACAGAAAGACAACATAGGTGGAAAAGACATTCAGATCAATTTTATAGGGGCTCCTTAAACATCACAAAGATTAGAGAGACCAAGAAAGTAAAGTTCATAAAAATACACAAACCTTGGCAGCCTCAGCTACAATGTCAGGAAGCTCCATTGCAGTTACATCATTCAAAGCAGGAAGGGAATTTGCAACCAGAACCACCTGCAGAATCACGCCCATCATAATCATGTTTACTTCACAGAATTCATAAGCATAGAACCAAGTAAGTGAGGAGCAGCCAAATTGACACAGAATATTCATAATTTCACTTTATGTTATCATTCAGACAGGAATCCATAAAATTCACAGAAAAAAAACCAAACACTATTTATTGGGATCACTAATAGGCACATTATCAAATCAAATAGTACATTTTTTTTTGGAGGGGGAAGTGGGGAAGAAAACTCTGCAGACCAAATAGAAAGAATTAGTCAAATACAGCAACTTCAAAATCTCTGCAACACAAAATTAACTCACTTCAGTTCCATGACGAAGAAGCTCCCGTGCCAGGGGAAGCATCCCCAGAAAAATGTCAGCACCTGAATTATCCACAAACATCAAAGCTTTTCTGTGTGGGGGTGGTTTCTTGTCCCCACTCCCTAACATCCTCTTTTTAAAGACATCAAAGTCATCCACCTAGATAACAAACAGTTGGTCGAGTATTCAACTGTCAACTATTATGAATAAATTCAGATATCAAATACCAGCATCAATGTGTATGTTTAATGGATCCGGATCTAGGCCTTTTCTTAGAGAAGAGGCTTTGGATCTTTTCAATCTTGGCAATTCATTTATTTTTGGATGGTCAAGATTTTTTTGGCAAAGTATGTGTATTTTACGTGCATTTTAATAGTGGCCGTCCAAAAATTAATGAACGATCAAGATAGAGAGAAAGTATGGGAAAAGATCCAAACCGAAAAGGCCTAGATCGAAATCCATGTTTAACTCCACATACCCGCCAAGGTCTCTGCATTTTATTGCGACTCATTTTGTAAATTTCAATTATAGTTCCTTTATGATAAAGATCCACACATGCACGAGATCCCCAGTCAAAAATGTTCGCAACAAGAACACCTTCGATTATTCTCAGTAGTCTTGTTTCCTGAAACAAAGGAGGGTTTCAGATTACCTGCAACAATGATTTATGAGAACCTATGGCAGTTTAAGCTTGCAGCAGGGTCTAGATGACTATATGTTTGCAACTTAAATGAGTTTAGACTAAGCATTGAATCTTCATTAACCTAACTTCCTCATGCAGTTTCACTTTTATTACAATTTACTGACATGTCAAACATATATTTCCAACCAATCATAAGTACTACACAAGAAAGGGTTAAGATCAACTCCTCCCACCATAATAGGTTCAGAGGATTACAGTATTAGTTAGGGATACCTCATCCATACTATCAAGCTCCACTAACAAGTCAGGTAATACAGCAAGTGAAGCCTCGTTTTCCCTGTTATATAGACATATAAAAAAAGAATTAATTAAAAAAAGTAAGGAAATTGTGAAGAGAATATAGATCTGCAGATGGCATACTATGTTAATATTGCCAGCAGGAATAAGCTCTTATTTTCCCTTTGTTTATAGAATCAAATTGTATATCTAAAGGTTGCATCTTCTGTGATGTCTTCAAAGAAAATATAAGCATGAAAGAATATCCAAATTTCTCTTGACTTGTGATGACTATGATTGGGGTTGGATATTGTTATAAGTATATGGGCTTTTAGGGTTGGGCTTACTTTATGTTCTCCTAGCTCTAGTGGGATGTACTACATGTAGTTCATCCTTATCTGTCTATAAATAAGATGGTTAAGGTGGCTGACTAGTCAAGTCAACCAGGTCAACCATGGTGATGGTTTGGAGATTTGAAGCTCAGATGGTGGTAAAAAAGGTGGATCTGTAATTTTCGCATCTTTGTTACAGAATGCGTTTTTCGGGTCAAATCTCACTGTTCAGCTACAACAAGGCTATTTTCTGACCCAGGGGAGGCCAACCCTCACTTAGGAAACCTACCCAAAGCGTTTGGAGCTCAGTTGTCGCTGGGTTTTGCTAATTTTTGGTCAGTTTGTGGTGCTAATAAGGTGCAGATAGTGATAATTCGTTTTATCTGATGTTCTGAGTATTTTGTGCTGTGAAAATGGGTATCAAACCCTAAGGTTGTAGTGTTTAAGTTTGGATCTGGTCACCAAAAGGTTGAAAATATGGCCAGAGAAATCAGGTGAGTTGACCACGACATAGTCTATTGTGACTGCAGGTCAGGTGAGGACAGTGGTGAAGATACTGTGTGCCATGAAAACCAGTAATTGCAAAGAGTACGGTCCTAGGGTCTGTTATTACTGTGGAGAACCCGGACATACTAAAACAGTCTGTTGGGAGTTGAATGGTAAATTGGTGTAATCTCAAGGGCAGTCCCAAGGTCAACGATTTGCAAATGCTGCTGTATGAGATGGGATCTTTACCTACACCTGTCTCGGTTAAACAACGAGTTTAAGAATGTTACTATGACAGCAGATAAATTTGCCACATATACTCGGTTCCAAGGCTTAGGTTCTTCATCCTCTGCCACCTTTGTTCATACAGGTAATCCTACTGCATGTTTTTCTTCCTCTTCTCGTCGTTGGGTTATAGATTATGGTGCCACTTCACATGACAGGGGAATCAGGTATTCTATCGACTTTTGACTCATTTATCTCAAATGTTACCTTGGCTGATGGATCTGTTGTGAAGGTTTTAGGGGGTGGTAGTGTCACCCCCACTCCTTCTCTACCATTATATTCTGTGTTATATCTAACAGGCTGTATCTGCTGGATGAAGCTGCAGCCTCGCTTCCTTCTGCCCTTGCCTGTTCTAGCAATCCACTACAAGATAGTGTTTTTGTAGGAGGAAATCTAGTGCCTTGGAAGAGCAAGAAAATGTAGTAGCATGACCAAGCACGGAGGTTGAATATTGTGCTATGGCTCAAACAGCATATAAACCTATGTGGGTCAAACATTTGTTGTGTGTAATTGGGTTTAACATATATCTTCCAATGAAGTTATGGTGTGATTATCAAGCTGCTATGCACATCTCATCCAACCTTGTGTTCCATGAGAGAACAAAACACCTTGAAGTAGATTGTCATTTCATTCAGGAGAATATCCAACAAAATCTTATTGCTATATCGTAAGTTGGGTGAGCAATTGGCTGATGTGTTCACCAAAGCCGTTAATGGGACTAGAATTGAATTTATTTGTGACAAGTTGGGCATGATTAACATCTATGCACCAGCTTGAGGGGTAGTGTTATAAGTACATGGGCTTTTAGGGTTGGGCCTTATGTTCTCCTAGCTCTAGAAGGATGTACACATGTAGTTCAATCTTATCTGTCTATAAATAAGATGGTTTAGAAGGCTGACTAGTTGAGTTAGTGCCTCATTATTTTACAGATATAATTAGTAAAGTCAACTCAATAACCTTTTCCTTTAATCTTTAATGTGAGAAAAAATAAAACTTCAAATATAAGCTCCGAGTGGAGTGCACATCCTGCTTATACTTGTGTTGCCAGTGAGGTAGTATAAAGTATCCTATTTTATACTCACATGACTATTCAACTTCTGTTGATTTAAGTTGTTGTTTGCATAGCATTTGTAAATGAAACATGGTGGCTCAAAAGAAAATTAGTTACTGACAGACTCCAAGTTTAGACCTCAACTTTGAAGCTTGATGAAGAGAAAACAATTACCTCTGCTTTATACTTCTATAGGCATCAAAAAATTGGAATTCTCTCAAGCACTCCTCCCTCATTTCCAATAAACTGGTCAAGCCTAACTTCCCATATGCAGCAGGCTCCTCCATCAACCTATTTAGTTGGTGTGGAAGTTGATCAGAGGAATTATTGAAAGCCAAGTAAAAACAATGGATTTTTAAAACATATTAAGCTCAGCCAATTCTGTAACAACAATGATCCAAAAGGTACCGAAATGCATAAGCGCTTATGTTTCAGCTAGACACATATGCCACAAATTGTAGGAGGATGAGTTTCTAAGACTAATAGAATAACAAAAGCAACGCATTATAACACAACAGAGAAAAAATAACTTGCCCAAAACTCCAAAAAAAAGAAAGAAAGAAAAAAGGAGCATGGATAAAATCACGAAGAAAACTCACAAACACATACATAGGTAAATGATCATCTGAAGACAGCCAAGAATGTATCCGACATGTTTTGAAATTGTTGTACAATGAATTTTTAGAGAGTCTAAACATGAATGCATACGAGAATGATGTTAGTAAATAAATGCAGGGAGTTCAGCAACAAAAGTTGCTTCTCATACGATTTTTTTTTTTTTTTGGTTCATTTGAGTTTCTCAAAAACCATCAAATACACTGGAGGACACCTTGTCTCACTAGTGATCCTTTAATAAGTTAGAACTAACCTAATTAATTAACCTTGACAAAGATAAGAAGATAGACACCTATGCTTCAATAATGAATGCAAGCCATGCAACCAGGAAACTTATGTCAAGATTACCTTGCCATGTGGGCAGAAAATGCACGAGCAAAAGCACCACCCCTTCTTTTGGCATCATCAGTTCCACCTTCACTTGCTACAGCCTACCATAATTTCCAACGAGGTGGACAAGGCAGTACAAGAAAATAATAAATCATATTAGCTGAGGGTTCTTTCCAGCTCATTACTAAGCTCAATGCATTACCACAGGACTTACATGAGTAACCACATTATGTGCTCCATCTGATTGCTAGGAAAAACTTGGAAGCCAAAGCATAAATGATACTGTCAAAAACTATTTAATCCTAGAAGCTTAAGTTATTAGGTGAAGGGCCTAAAATTTATTGTATTAATATCTTTAACACGTCTCTTCACACATAGTCCTTTGGGAACCCATCATACTTTGTGCTGGAATTTAATTTACTTTAATTAGGTGAATGGGAGCAGAAAGGATCAAAGACTATTTCATCCCAAAAGCTTAAACTATTAGTTGAAGACCCAAAATTGGTTTCATTATTATCTTTATCAGTATTAGCATTAAAATCTCAATCTCTTAATAGAATTCAGATTTGCAGACTACACAAAGTTCTCTCTTCTAATGTTTGTGTTATGTTCTTCTCCGACTCTGAAGTAGTAGCCATTTGTTTTACACTATATAGCTTCTAGATATTTGCAGTGCAGGTTCTTCAGTACTTTTCGTGAATGTTGGACATGTCCAATAAGCTTGGAGCACTTTCTAATGTCATTCAGATATTTTGGAATGAGTCAAGAGGTCAAGGCTCTTTGGTGGAGTGCAATGAATGCAGTAATGCCAGAATTTTCAATGATAAATTTTTGTTGCTTCCTCTTTCATGGGATTATAGATAATAGAGAAATTTTTATTTCATGATGATATAATCAGACCAAACTACAAGTTAAATAGGAGAAGAAATGGAGCAAGTGCAATTACAATTCTGAACCACCAACTACAACTCTGAACAACTACTTAGTTACCACAACCAACTACTCAGAAGTTAAATAGCAGACTCTAATTTCAACTCTCTTATCTATAAAATATACACACACACACACACACACACACAGATAATAGAGAGATTTTTATTTCATGATGATATAATCAGACCAAACTACAAGTTAAATAGGAGAAGAAATGGAGTAAGTGCAATTACAATTCTGAACCACCAACTACAACTCTGAACAACTACTTAGCTACCAACAACCAACTACTCAGAAGTTAAATAGCAGACTCTAATTTCAACTCTACAGGGATAAAGTGGTGTTTTTGGCCTTCTTATGGTGGTTTTCTTTAAAGAGGTATCAATGTTGGATGTGTCTTTTTTGTTTGCCCTTATGTTTGTCATTTTTGGTTTCTTCTTGGAGGATATCTTTTCCTCTGCTACATAATATATTATGCACTGGAGTTCATAATGTTGATTTCAGTTACCATGCTATGAAAGTTGTTTGGAAACTGATATGAAAAACCTAGCAGAACCTAATGTGATGCTTCATGTATTTGTCTCTTATCATGTGCATGAATATTCCTAATTGTATTGTGACTGTGACATGCACATACAAATAGGCGCGCACACACACACACACAGAGGTTAGAAGTTTTCAGACTATGATTTACCGTGTCCACAAGATTCGGCATGTGCTCTGACAAAATGGTGAGCCAAAATCTACATCAGATACACATACTGTGTAAGCTATGAAAGCAAAACACCAGAAACTATAGAAATCCTGCCTGGACATTAAACTAAAAAAAAAAGGAATATAGCACTTTACAATTTACAGCAACGTACTCACTCTAATTCACTGTGATCTGAGAGATCAATAGTATCAGGCTCATACCTGTAGAGATGCAATTTGATATTTCTGTTAAAAAATAGCACAGTAATAACAGAAGATCACCTTATACAACTATAATTTGAAAGGACTAGAAATTCTATGATGAATAAGCAAACAAACAATAGTGTAACAAATAACAGAACACTGCTCCAGATAGTTTTTAGTTAAAATGTTAGAAGAACCAGAACAGTAGAAATCAGTTGGGAGTTTATCTAAAAACCAAGCCTTTGTTTAAGAAAATGGGAAGTTTTCTCTTGACTAGGAGGAAGGGGAAGATGCAGGGAGGGTGAAGAACTTGTCTTCCCTAAGGGATAGTCTTGCAAAATTCCCAGTTGCTTTTAGATTTGGCACAGAAATTCAATGTCCACAGAACTTCTTGGTCCACATTGACAAAGCAAGGTGTGAAGACTTATTGCAGGTTAGCTAGTTCTATACTATAATAACCAGCACCTGTATGTGAGTGTGCTCACGTGTGCGTACTTTCTGTTATGAACCATGGTAAGTAGAACTCATACCAAAAGCTAGCTCATAGGACTAGTATAAACCCACATGCCCAACCCATACTATGCGATGTGGGACTCCTTGCAAACTATGGGATCAAAACAATTCCGGCCTCTACAACTGTCGACGTCCACGACGGCATTCACTCTAGTGGCTAGTACTCAAGCCTCTCCTTTTTGCTCCTTCCCAGGTAGCCCTCTCCATAACGCCAGTCAGCCAAATAATCGTTACTGCTCTGATACCATTTGTTATGAACCATGACATGTAGAACTCATCCCGAAAGCTAGCTCATAAAGGAGGGTGCCTGCCATGATTTCCACATGCGCAACCCATGCTAGGCGATGTGGGACTCCTTGCGAACTATGGGATCATAACACTTTCCAAGATAGTCACTCTATTAATCACAATTATCTTCAGTCAACCATCTAAAGAATTGCATTGGCCTTCCTCAACAGCAAGCATTTATCTCCAATTACACTACTCATTTGCTCATCGGTTTAAGATTCCACATCAAATGGTTGGTGTTAGAATTATCTTCTAATTAGATTAGTCTTCCGGTTTCATAAGTTTTCATGTCTTAGTTTATCTCTAGGAGTTTATCTTGTAGTTAAACTGTTTCTAGTATCTATACTAAAAGTTCGGTATGCATTCTAATTTTATGCGAAGTGTTCAATAATGGCACAAAACTTATATGCATATATTAGTTACATTAAAAAATCTTTATTAACTAATAAATAACAAATTCTTAATATTTTACACACTTTCATATAAGCTCTCAAATTATTAAAAATTAGTAATTTAATATTTTGTAGAAGTTAAATTTTAATGTTTGGTTATGTACCTAGAATAAGATAATTCATGTATCTTGATTAGTGTAATTCATGCATTTTGTATTAATTATATTTTTTTAACACACTTCCATATAAATCCTCTTAAATTATTGAAATTAGTAATTTGATATGTTCTATATGTTAAAGTTCAATACTCGTATATGTATTGGGAATATGATAATTCATGTATCTAGATTAGTGTGATTCATATACGCTGTATTAATTAGTAATTTAGGTACATTTCTATATAAACCTCTCAAATTGTTGAAATTAGTATTTGGACATTTTCTGGATGTTGAAATTCAATGCTTAGGTATGTATGTACTTAGAATATGATCATTCATATATCTATATTAGTGTGACTCATGTAATGTGTATGCACTAGTAATTTCTGTAGCTAAATGCTAGGTCATCTAATGTACCTATGAATACCCATTGTATTTTGTTGATTTAAAGTAAGTTAAGAAATTTAATTGAGATATAAATAAAAAATGAGAATTGAAGTCCATCTCTTAGAGAAATGCTACTATTCCTTCTTCCTTAACAAAGTGATATTAAAGTATAGAAGAGCACAAGGAAGACATTGATGAAATACCAATTGTAGTTATATGCTAAAGGGTCACCTAATATATCAATAAATATCTATTTACTTGGTGATATATGAAGAAATTACGTCAAGTGGACATATACTCCCATTCTTTTCTAATTAATTGAACTCTAATTATCTTTTTAGTTATCTTCTTATTTTTCTTTTGTTTCTATTTTTTTGTCTTCAATTATTGTTTAGTTACCTATAAAAGTTTTTGATACGTGAAGAAATTATATCAAGTGGACACTCCTTATTTTCCTTATTTTTTTCTAATTAATTGAGATTTATTATCTCTTTAGTTACCTTCTTATTTATATTGTTTTTACTTTTTTTCCCTTCTTCAATTATTGTTTAGTTACCTCTAAAAAGTGGTGATGATTTTTTTTCTTCTATTATATGTTTACTTATTTTCCAAAAATTTTATTGTAAACCTTGTCAAAATTCTTTTTTTTTAAGTATCTGCTTAGCTCCATGTAAAAATTATGAGTTGAGCACTAATTATCTCTGTAGTTATCATTTCTACTTTTTCAATTATTAATATATAAAGAAAGAAATTTTCATGAATTTATTGGGTTTCAAAATTCTTACGTTCATATGTTTTTAACATTGATAATATTTTTTGATATACTTAAGTCATTAAGTGATTTTTGACATTTTTTAATAAAAATTAATATATTATATTATATTTTAATAAATCTCCGTGTAGATTAAGAGGTTGTGTAGTTTCCATGGCCAGAGCTCCGACCACTTCTAGGGCAGTAGAGCTTCGGCCCCTTTTTTCAGCTTAGATTTGACAACTTGTCCGATGACCATAAACTTCCTGGCAGTCCCCCGGCAACTTTTCTGACCATTGTCTTTTCTAGTGTCCTTCACCTCAATTTCCGACAAAGATTCGACGAATTTTCCAACAGTCCTCCAACAACTTTCCGACCATCGTCTTTTTTGGTGTCCTTCCTCAATTTCTAGCAAAGATTTGACGAATTTTTGGACAATCTTCTGGCAACATTCCCTGCGGTCATCCAGCTGCTTATTTTTGCAATTTTCTAAACCGTTTTCTCTGGATGTAAGGCATTCCAACCGCTCTTTCCGTTGTGTATCATATTGTAGCACCTTTTTCTCCTGTTGTGCATAGTTTCAACCGCTCTGCTGTGAATCATACTAGTGGCATTTTTCAATAGATAGACATCACGCCCAATAACTTTTTGAGTCTCCAACCATTATCATACCTATGTTCGTCATTTCAAGTCATCTTTGGGCTGCCTTCTTTTAAAAAAGTCAAAGGGAGTGTTAAAGTTGATAATTGAGTTCTTTTATTTTAGTTTATTGTTCTTTGTTCTTTTATTTAAGACTTCGGCATTAGTAAGAGATTGTGTAGTTGGGTGCCCAACGAGCAATCCAAGTAGCGTAGACTAGTTGGGAGAAGATCGAGAGAACTACTCATGTTGAGGGGGCTGCTCAAGGCAAGTGAGTTGAAGAATTCTAAGAGTTGTTTGTCTACCAAGGACATCCTCAGAAAAAGTACTAGTTGCTTAAGTTCTTCAATGATTGAGCTATTTTTTTTTCTTTTCTTTTAATTGGGTTTTATTTGTAACAAGCTGAAGCTTATATAATCTCCAGCTTGAGGGGGAGTGTTAGAATTATCTTCTAATTAAGATAGTCTTCTAATTAGATTAGTCTTTGATAGAAACCAGTACAACCACTACTGATATATAATTGCACAATATATATTTATGCATAAATCAGTCTTACAACACAGTAGATAACCTTCTATGGAATACAGTTCTCCTAACCAGAAATTAATAACACATAAACAGAACTTCACTTCACACAGTATATCACTTCAGCAAATACAAATAGATAGAATA